>MNCI01018454.1:0-68896 GCA_015680685.1 Gnetum montanum
TCCCATGACAATCATCACTGACAACGGGCCATAATTTAGTAGTGTTGAGACCAAAACGTTTTGCGATAGTCTAAGGATCAAACACTCGTTTTCATCCCCTTACTATCCTCAGAGCAACGAGCAAGCAAAATCAACAAATAAGACAATCATCACAGTACTCAAAAAGATGCTTACCCAGAGCAAACGAAGATGGCACGAATAACTGGTGTATGCGTTATGGGCATACCGTACCATGCACCGGACCTCGATAGGTAAAACTCCATATAGTCTTGTTTACGGTTCAGAAGCTATTTTACATTTAGAATTGCAGATACCGTCTCTAAGGATCACGCTTTCCGGACTCCTCGACGACGAGCAAAACAATGATTTACGCATCATTGACCTGGACTCGGTGGAGGAGGAACGCATGCGTGCACTCGATCAGATCGAATGGTACCCGAAGCAACAACGGCAATGACATCGACATGACATTCATAAGCGCCCCATCAAAGAAGAAGACCTCATACTTAAAGCTGTTCGGGAACATCCAGATAAATTCTCAGTCAACTGGGAAGGGCCTTATCTGGTCATCAAAGCATTCAACAACAGGACCTTCAAACTAGCTGACATGGACGGAAAAGTGTTTGCAAATCCAACCAATCACTTATTCCTAAAACCATTCTATACATGAATTCGAACTCAGGTACGCGATAGTCCTGGAATCACGACTATAAACTGATACCACAGAATAGTCCTGGAATCACGACTATAAACTGATACCATAGATTAGTCCTGGATTATGAATTTAAACTGATACCACAGAACAGTCCTGGGTTATGACTATAAACTAACACCACGGAGTCTGCTAAGACTATAAACTAGCTCGCCTCTTCATGGTCTGCTAAGACTCAAAACTGGCAATGCAACGACTGCCACGACGCTAAACGGGCAATGTCCGATGGGTTACGACACAAAACTAACCCATGATAGTCCGCTAAGACTATAAACTGGCGTGTTCATCTTCGACTCCTCATCCCACAGCCATATTCATTCATCAGAATCATTGCATCTCTCATTAGCATCGTCGACATTCACATTCCATACTCAGAATCGCCCCAATATTTTTGTTCACCTACAGTTGTTTAAATCTAAACTCATTTGTTCACTCATGGTTTTCTTGTCTCTTTGGAGTTGTGTTTGCAGGATGACGCTCGGAAGTTCTCGTACGAGAGTGCATCTCATCATAGGTAGCAAGATGAGGCAATGTCCATTGGTCCACCTAGCAAGACTAAATCGAATCATTGACCTGCACATTCCCATTCCCCGAGAACCCACTATCTGTTTACCAAACTATTGCACACTGCGAAACGTTACAGCAGTCGCAACACGCAGAACACAATATTCACGCATGAGTACAAGGACAAGCTTCAAAAAAAAATCCCCTGTAAAACCTGGTCATGAATGGGACCCTTGGCACTTCCCATATAAGCCCCAGGCGGGAAAGGATCGGTCTTCAAAATGCGTACTCATGTCAAAAGCAGTCAAGAAACATTCTATCACATGGCTTTGGCTCTTCGCTAACAGTTTCCCCAAAGAAGGGAGTTGTTCCTCCAAAGAATGCAAAACATCATCCCGTAGCTTTGGTAGTGACAACTGTTTCTCTTGAAAAATCACCAAGAGCATTGTTCCACCAAAGGACACACATCACATGCTTGAGTTCCGAGTCTGCCAAAAGATGGCTATCGACAAGGACCGGCGTGCCGCACACCTGAGCACCCCATTTTCCCATCATGATCCCTCGGGCAGCCACCGATCCCCACGATCCCTTTCCTCCTGCCAGTTACCAATCTTTCCCTTTCAATACCGTTCACCACTGAACATGGTACAATGATGTCTGGTCAGGTGGCAAAGGACAGAGCTTTTGTCAAGTTGCTTGTCGTGTTTTGCACTTCTTTGTCGACGCTTCTCGGGTCGATTCCTCCAAGCGTCAACAAAGAGGGGCCAATGAAACACCACAAAAATCTGTGAGTTTAGCATCTGTCTGACAAGAAGCAGATCCTCATGACCCACGGGCAGCTTCGGCTACATTTGAAGTCACACAGGGCAATCTTGAAAATCGAAACATCTGGTTCTAAATGTTGTGCCAGCATATACGCCCAGCGTATACGCCCAACTTTAAACCGTGGTAAGCTAGCGTCTACGCCCGGCGTCTACGCCCGGCTCTCCGGCGTACACGCCCAGGTACGGCAAATGCACACGCTCGACGACAAGATCTCCAATGGCAGCATGAAGATTACACCGAAGAGCAAGGATTGAAGCAAGTGGACATTCTTCGGCGTATACACCCGGTGTATACGCCCAACATTCAACAGCGTATACGCCCGACGCTCAGCGTACACACTTCACACGCACTCAGCAGGTGCAATAGACGCAAGGATTGAAGCAAGTCGACGTCCAGCATCCATCAGCGTATACGCCCCAGCATATACGCTGGCATCTATCCAAGTCTATGCCCAGCGTATACGCCGCTACCTGTTGTAACGTATACGCCCAGCGTATACGCCCAACTTTAAACCGTGGTAAGCTAGCGTCTACGCCCGGCGTCTACGCCCGGCTCTCCGGCGTACACGCCCAGGTACGGCAAATGCACACGCTCGACGACAAGATCTCCAATGGCAGCATGAAGATTACACCGAAGAGCAAGGATTGAAGCAAGTCGACGTCCAGCATCCATCAGCGTATACGCCCCAGCATATACGCTGGCATCTATCCAAGTCTATGCCCAGCGTATACGCCGCTACCTGTTGTAACGTATACGCCCAGCGTATACCAAGTTTCTAAATTGTAACGCCCAGTCCATACGCCACGTGTCTCCCCGTCTGATTTTCTCGGTAACCCTACCCCTATAAAGAGCCCAATTTTCCGCATTTACCAGGTCCGCAAAAATTTACCAGAGCAGACCCAGAGCAATTATGCTGCAGAAACCCCCTTACGCTTATGCTTACGCTGGAAGTCCTGTACGCTGAGCACAGTCCGCGCTCCGCCTACCGTGTCAGCTGGCTGCATCCCTCCGTCCACCGGGGCTTTACGTCCGCCTTGTGTCCCTACACAACTACGTTAGACCGGTGCACAACATTTCAACTCTATAATCCACTATTCACGCTTATTGCAATTTTTTTTACAGTTTTACGTCAATTTGACCCACGCTTCATTTAAGCCTGCTTACGTTTACGCTCCGTCTGTGTACGTGTATGCTCACTATTTACGCTGTTGGCATCTGTTTACGCCCTTTGTACTTGTTTACGTTGTTTACGCCTGTATACGCTTATGCCGGGCTTATCTCTGTTTATGCTGTTCACGCTCGATGTTGTTTATGCCCCTCTACGTTTATGCTGTCTGCGCCTGTTTCGCTGTTTACGCTCTGTTTTACACATAACCCAGCGTATAACACCTCAGTGGCGCTCGGGGAAGTCCTTGTTTGATCCGCGTGCGGACCATCCAAGGCACTCTGCCTTCGTTCACTCCAGCTCGCCCTCAAGCGGAGGCAGGGTCGACTGTGCTTGTCCGCGGATCTTTCGGTGCTCGTAACGTTCCAGCCTCGCACCGACGATTTCGGTCGACACAGGTAGTGCCATCCTCATCAACGAATGGCCCCTCGTCAATATCTTCCATGAAGACCATGACACCTTCGGTGGCCCCCGGTAGTATGGCATCAACCACACTCCATGCGGTCACCTCGTCAAAAAACGACCACATAGCCACTTCAAAGTTGGTTAACAGGAAAGCTAGAAATTCGCCAGCACCTTCCCTGAACCACACCCTCTTGCTATCCACGAATAGATTTGGGGACACATCGCGATCCTCAATGTGACCAACCCATGTCAGAACCCCGACGAGTTCAACTACAATAAGAAACCGTTTGTTGTCCCTGCAACCAATCGCAACGTCACAAAACGAAAACTCGCATCATAAATCGGCACGAAATCAAAAATTTAACTATTTACTCCCAGTGTATACGCTGTACATAGCGTATACGCCAACTCTACAGCGCGTGAAACACAACTTATGCCCAGCGTATACACTGTACATAGCGTATACGCTCGTGATTCACACTCAGCGTATACGTTGAACTCAGCATATGCCAAAGGGAACTTAACATGTTTCAAGCTTGACTTATACGCTGAACACAGCGTATACGCTGGGCGAACTTACACAGTGTATACGCTACAAAACTTGGCATCTACACTGAAACCCAAACCCCTCATGCGTAGCATATATGCTGAAGAAACCCTCAGCGTATACGCCCGAATCCGCAGTCTGTCGAGAACCAGTATGCCGAAAAACAGGTGTACAGCGTATACGCTGAGGAAACCCTTAGCGCACACGCCATCAAAAACACAATTTACGCTGGTACAAGCATGTCTATAAGCCTCACAGTTACACTAAATAACAAAAGGACGCTAATAAAACAGATGACACCATCTACGCTACAAAATTACGCCGGCGTATACGCTGAGCAAACCCTCGGCATATACGCTCAACTTCAAGTTCGGCGTGGACAATTTACACTGGAAAGAAAGTGGTATGCCGAAGACAATTGTACATGCCGACGTATACGCTGAGCAAACCCTCGGCGTATATGCTCAACTTCAAGTTCGGCGTGGACAATTTACGTTCGAAAGAAAGTGGTATGCCGAAGACAATTGTATGCGTATGGCGTATATGCCGAACAAACCCTCAGAGTATATGCCGTCGTGAGAAATAGAACTTACGCCGGCGACAAACACGCTGACAAACTATTTACACCAGGACTGAACACTGTCTACGCTGCACAAATTACGCTACCCTGAACCCTCATAAACCCGCTACGCTTGGCGTATACGCTGGGATCGTCTACCCTAGAAAGCATTAAAAAACACAAGCAGGGATCAAGGCTTACCTCTGGGACATCACGGGCCACGCCAGCACCTTCGGCCTAGGCAGACCCTACAGCATGGCCTCCGTCTCCTCGGAGAAGGTTAGATTGGGGCCCTTCCGCCCTTGGCCCTCCACTTCCTTGCCCTTGCCGATTTTAGAGTGTCTACGCTAGCGATCCGCGTTCACGCTGAGTAACTGTACGCTGGCGTTGAGAAGTTAAGCCGTGGCGTCTACGCTGGGTTCAACCTTCAGCGTCTACGCTCAGGTTTCGGGTTATGCTTACGCTAGGGTATGGTGGTTTACGCTTACGCTTGAGCAGTTTTACGCTTACGCTTACGCTCGCTCAGGTTATGCTCTACGCTGTCGCTTTTGAAACAGAAAACAAGTGGACCTCCCTTCCTTTATATAGTGCTCGATGACACTGACGTTGACGCCACAGCTGCTTACGCCGTCGTTGCTTTGCGCTATCGTTTTTTACCTTTTTTACTTATTTTTCACCCAAATCTGTCCAAAACGATAAAATTAACAAAAAAATAATAATAATAAAAATAGGAATTGTTGCGTCCTGGTTCCTCCGTGGACCCCGTTTTACACGTTTACGCTGGTTTAAACACCTTGGCCCGGTACGGCCTTAAACTGCCATCTCCCCCATCCGCCCATCTGCTCGGTAAGGCATAAAACTGCCATGTGTCTAGGTGCGACGATAATCCACCGTTATACACGTACACACAGTCTAAAATCGTCAAAAGACACAGAATGATCCCTTTGCTCATGCAACTCTCTGTTTATTGGCAGGGATACGCTCAATGGACTGCCAGTGGTTAACCACACCGTTAACCATCAACGGACCATACGACACCATTACACGGGACTTTGACATAAACTTCATCAACTCAAGTCCACCAATGGATGACGCGGTCATAGCCTCAACACAAAAAACAACAGACGACTACGGAGGCATGACGAAATATCTTGACATAGAAGCCGAAAACATTACTGAGGATCCGTTAGCTGAAACCCCCATTACCATGCCTGATGGGGAAATCAAAATATTAAAATTGAGCACACTACTACAACCACACTTTGCACAAGACATCCAGAACATACTTAGGAAAAAAATGAAAGCATTCGCTTGGTCGTATACGAACATGCTTGGGCTAGACCCTAGAATCGTCCAACACAACATTATTTTGGACCCCAAACTGAGATCGATAAAACAAAAGGCACGAAAGGTTAGACCCAAGGTGGCATTGGCAGTTCGTAATGAGATCACCAAGCTTTACCATGCTGGTTTCATTCGGGCTGTTGATTACGCCGAGTGGGTGTCAAACATGGTCATCGTCCCGAAGAAAAATGGAAGCATTCGCTTATGCATCGACTTCCGTGATTTAAACGTAGCAACCATAAAGGATGACTTCCCCTTTCCTAGTATCGATCAACTTGTTGACTTGACTGCCGGACATGCCTTGTTATCTTTTATGGATGGTTTCTCAAGATACAACCAGATACATATCAACCCGGAACATCAACTTCGAACCACCTTCATGACCCCATGGGGAACTTTTTGTTACACAATGATGCCCTTTGGTCTCAAGAATGCTGGGGCCACTTATCAAAGAGCCATGACGTTCATCTTTAGTGATTATATGCTACGATCGCTCAACGATTATGTAGATGACATCATGGTTAAGTCAAAAACGGTCGAACAACACGTACGAGACCTCGACTTAGTCCTAAAACGTTGTCTAAAGTATGAGCTAAGGCTTAACCCCAAAAAATGCGTCTTCGGTGTCAAAATAGGTAAGATGCTCGGATTCATAGCCTCTGATGTAGGGATACGAGTAGACCCTGATAAGGTCAAGGCCATTACCGAACTTCGAGGTCTACAAGGTAGATTGCAGTTCATCAAGCATTTCGTAGAAAAATTAATAGACAAACTAAAACCTATGAACCACCTGTTGCATAAAAATGTCCATTTCGAATGGACTTCATAGTGCCAAGAAGCCTTCGAAAATATTAAGACAGCACTTGCCCGATTGCCTACGGTTTACCCGCCCCAAAACAACAAACCGTTTTACATCTACCTTGCCACTTCAGAATCGTCCATCGCGTCCATGCTCTACCAAAAATGAGATAACGGAACTGAAGTCCCTGTATACTATTTGAGCCACGCCTTAGTTGCCCATGAAAAGAAATACAACGACGTAGAGAGCTCATGCTTAGCTTTGGTCTTTTCGTTAAGAAAATGGCGACATCACCTCTTCCGTAACCAAGTCTACATAATCTGTAAGGACAATGTACTGGGAGCCATAACAGGAAACATTTACGAAACAAGTCGAATAGCCCGGTGGAAAGCCATGATAGCCGAATTCGACCTGTACTACGTAGCGCAATCATCGGTAAAAGGTCAAGCCATAGCAGATCAGATGGCTACATCACCAACACTGAATATTTTACAAAGTGTGTAGAAGCAGCTCCCCTTTGAAAAACGACTTCTAAACACGTGTGCAACTTTATCCTAGAAAACATTGTAACCCACTTTAGCACCCCTTTGGCAATTATCACTGACAACGGGCCGCAATTCAGCAGTGCCGAAACAAAAACCTTTTGCGATAGTCTGGGGATCAAACACTCATTTTCCTCCCCTAACTATCCTCAGAGCAACGGGCAAGCAAAAGCAACTAATAAGATGATCATAACGATATGTAAGAAAATACTAACCCAAAGCAAAAGGAAGTGGCACGAGAAATTACGATATGCATTATGGGCTTACCGCACTACTCACCGAACGTCAACAGGTAAAACTCCCTATAGTCTCATTTATGGTTCAGAAGCTATTTTACCTTTAGAAGTACAGGTACCATCCTTAAGGATCACACTCTCCGGACTCCTTGACGACGAGGAAAAAAATGAGCTACATCTCATTGACCTCGACTCGGCGGAAGAAGAACGTGTACGAGCACTCGATCAGATCGAATGGTACCAAAAGCAACAACGACAGCGACATTGGCATGACATTAACAAACGCCCAATCGATGAAGGTGATCTCGTACTCAAGGCTGTTCGGGAACACCCGGACAAATTTTCAGCCAACTAGGAAGGGCCTTACGTGGTCATCAAAGCATTCGATAATGGTACATTCAAGTTAGCTGACACCGAAGGGAACGAGCTCACTGATCCGACAAATCACTTGTACCTAAAACCGTTCTATGTTTGAACACAAACTGATACCACAGAAAAGTCCTCGGATTATGACTATAAACTGATACCACAGAAAAGTCATGGGATTACAACTATAAACTGATACCACAACTCGTCCTGGAATCATGAAGATAAACTGATACCACAGAAAAGTCCTGGGATCACGACTATAAACTGATACCACAGCTCGTCCTGGAATCATGATGATAAACTGATACCACAGAAAAGTCCTGGGATCACGACTATAAACTAATACCACAGCTCGTCCTGGAATCATGACGATAAACTGATACCACAGAAAAGTCCTGGGATCACGACTATAAACTGATACCACAGCTCATCCTGGAATCATGACGATAAACTGATACCATAGAATAGTCCTGGGTTATGACTTAAAACCAACACCACTGCGTCCGTAATGACAATAAACTACCACCCGTCTGGCATGACAGTAAACTACTGCAGTCACGACCATCAGGGACCGCCAACACTATAAACTAGCTTGCCTCTTCATAGTCTGCTAAGACTAAAATTTGGCAATGTACCATCCGCCACAATGCTAAACAGGCAATGTCCAATGGGTTAGGACATAAAACTAACCCATAACAGTCTGCCAGGACTATAAACTGGCACGTTCACGTCCAGCACGTCGAATCGCCACCATGATCATCCATCAGCTTCACTGCCTCGCTCGTCATCAATACTGTTGTCATCCACATACACATACAGTGCCTACCACCCTTCAACATCTCTGTGTCATCAACCGCCATGTAAGTCTTAGCTCGTCTGTTCACTCACGGTGTTCTTGTCTCCTTGGTGTTTTGTTTGCAGGATGACACCCGGAAGCTTAGCACAAGAGTGCACTGTGTCACGAGCAGCAAGATAAGGCACTATTCGTGGCATACATGGTATGACTAAATCAAACCATTCATTAGTACATCCCCATTCGCTGATAAAATTCCCCTCTCCATCCGCAGACACACTTTATCCCGACATCCCCTTGATGCACCCGGTACGTTCAAAACATAGAACACGCGGTTGCACGTGGTTGCACGCTGCAATACGCCACATAGTACAACACCTGCAAACGAGTACACAAACAGAGTAAAGTTTGCCAAAAAAAAAAGAGAGACCCCGGGCACTTCCCATGTAAGCCCTAGGCGGGAAGGTAGTCGTCTCAAAACCAAGTACTCATGCCCAAAATGGCCATAAAAAGAAAGCATCCAATTGCATGGCTTTGGCTCCGCCAGCAGGTTCCCCCCTGAACATTAAACATGGGCCCTGCTATCCCAAAGAGTGTAACACATCCTCCCATGACTTTGGCCTCGCCAACAAGTTCTCTTGAAAGATAACCAAGAGCCTTGTTCCGTCAAAAAATGCACACCGCATGTCTACATTCCAAGTCTGCTAAAACCTAGCTATTGACAAGGGTCAGCATGCCGCATACCAGAGCATCCATTTTCCCTTGATTAATCTCCTGGACCGATCATCAATCCTCACAACCTCCCAGCTACAAGATTCCCCTTTCCCAATCCTCTGTACTACTGAAAACGGTGCGATGACGTCTCGTCCAAGTAGCAGCAGACAACGTCTCTATCGAGTTGCTTGTGGTGTTTTGTACTTCTTTGTCGACGCTTCTCGGGTCGATTCCTCCAAGCGTCAACAAAGAGGGGCCAATGAAACATCACAAAATTTGGAGCTTAGTACTGTCCGACACCAAACAGGACCCTGGAACTCGCCAACGACGCTGGCTGCAAGATCGCAACACTTAGTGTTTTTTGCTAAGTACATAGTGCCAGCGTATACACTCCAGCGTATACGCCAAAGATCACACATACAGCGTATACGCTCAGCGTATACGCTCAGCGTATACGCCTAGCATACAGCGTATACGCCCAGCGTATACGTTCAGCATATACGCCCGGCTCTCCGACATACACGCCCAGGTACTGTAGATGTGCACGCTCGACGGTAGGATCTCCAATGATAGCATGAAGATAACAACGAAGAGCAAGGATTGAAGCAAGTGGACATCCTTCGGCGTACATGCCCGGCGTATATGCCCAGCATCCATCAGCGTATACGCCCAGCATATACACCCAGTATCCACCAGCGTATACGCCCAGCGCTTAGCATCTCCAACCAGTTCATGCCCAGCATTTTCAGCGTATACACCGACCTGATGCGGCGTATACGCCCAGCGTATATGCCTAGAAGTTGTAACATTTTGTATATTTGTAAAGTGTATGCACCTGGTCAACGCGCCATGTGTCTCCCATCCCGAGTCTAGCGTAACGACCTGTATAAAACCCCCATTTTTCCACTTCATTCAGACGGTTCGCAAAATCCCGGAGCACCCCAGAGAGAACATTTACGCTGCACAAAAGAGCAGAAAACCTTCTTACACTGGGAAGCCCTGCAAGCTATGGATCTAGTCTCTTATGCTCCGCTCACCCTGCAAACCGTCCAAGTCACCTCCTTGTACACCGGGGCTTTTCGTCCTCCTTGTGTTCCCACAACTGCGTTAGACCGGTGCACTGTACTCTGACTCTGTAATTCCATCATTTCATTTGCTGCAAGTTCTTTTACACTTTTACGTCAATTTGGCCCACATCTCGTTTACGTTGGTTCACGCTCGTGCTTCACTTACATCCATTACATTTCACGCTGTTTTTGTTGTTTACGCCTGCACGTCGTTTATGCATAACCCAGCATATAGCATTTTGCGTACGCGCGGAGAAATCCTTGTCTGATCCGTGTGCAGACCACCCAAGGTACTCTGCCTTTGCTGCATTCCAGCTCACCCTCAAGTGAAGGCAAGGTCTTCTGTACGTGTCCTACGATCCCGCAGCCTCTGTTTTCCTTCCAGCTGGAGACCGACGATTTCAGGCGGTACAGCCAGTGCATCGGCTAGTGTGTTATCGTTTTGGGGCACATGTTGGGCATCCATTTTTGTGAACTACTTCAGAAGATCTTTAGCCATATCGCAGTAGGGCTGTAAATGTATAGCCTTGCAGGTGTAGACTCCTATGATTTGATTTATAACAAGCATCGAATCAACCCTAATTGCCAGGTGTCAGATATCAAGCTCTTTAGCTGTTAATAATCCCCTGAGGAGTCCCTCGTACTCTACCACATTGTTCGTATAGGGAAAGGTCAAGCGGTAAGCGTGGAGACACACATCCTTAGGTGATAGCGTAATGACTGTGGCGGCACTTCCACCTCTAGTGGTTGAAGCACCATCAAAATATAACGTTGCTTCAGGGCCTATTAAAATAGGGCTTAAACTATGTACATGCTCATCTGAGAATTCAAGCTCTATGGTTGCTTGACTATCAATGGGTGAGGTTATTAATTGGTCAGCTATCGCTTGGCCTTTCATAGAAGATTGACTAATATAACGCAGATCGAATTCTGTTGTGATAGCTTTCCAATGAGCTATTTTACTACTTTCGTACAGATTATGCGTAATAGCCCTAAGGATGTTATTTTTGCATATTATGTTAACTTGACTACGAAAAAGATAGTGTCTACACTTTTTGAGCATAAACACTAATGCTAAGCAATTACGCTCTACTTTGTTGTACCTCATTTCATACTCACATAGAGCATGACTCAAGTAGTAGATGGGTACTTCTGACCCATCATCCCTCTTTTGATAGAGTAATGCAGCTAAGGCTATGTCTAATGTTGCGAGGTAAATGTAAAACGGTTGATCTCTTTGTGGTGGGAAAACTGTTGGCAAGCATTGAAGCTCTTGTTTCAACCTGTCAAACGCACGCTAACAATTGTATGTCCATTCGAAATTAACTCCCTTTTTGAGCAAGTGCTACATAGGGTGTAACTTATCTGTTAGTCTCGAAATGAATCGCCTGATAAATTGCAACCTCCCTTACAATCTGCGTAATTGCTTGAGATTTGTAGGAGGTGTCAATTCAACAATGGCTTTGACTTTGTCAGGGTCTACTCGTATACCAGTTTCCGATACCACAAACCCTAGCATGCGTCTGGTTTTGACTCCGAATACACATTTCTTTGGGTTGAGCGGGAGGTCGTATTTAGGGCATCTTTTAAGGACTAACTCCAGATCCTCCGAATGATCTTCTGACCTTATAGACTTAACAGCTATATCTTCAACATAATCATTCAGTCTCCCTAGGAGATAATCGCTAAAGATGTATGTCATAGCTCATTGATATGTAGCTCTGGTATTTTTTAACCCAAAATGCATCATGGTGTAGCAAAAGGTCCCCTAGGGTGTCATGAAGGTGGTTGTCAGTTGGTGTTCTGGGTTGATGCGTATTTGATTGTAGCCTGAGAAGCCATCCATGAAGGATAAAAGCACATGCCCAGCGGTTGTATCCACTAGTTGGTCGATACTCGGTAATGGGAAATTATCTTTGATTATAGCTTTTTTCAAGTCTCAAAAGTCTATGCAGATGCATATCCCTCCGGTCTTTTTAGGAACAACTACAATGTTAGATACCCAGTCTAAGTAATCGACCACGCAAATAAAACTAGCTTGNGTGCGGTCGATTACTTAGACTGGGTATCTAACATTGTAGTTGTTCCTNCTTTCATGCTTTCTGTCTAAGTGCTTTGATATGGGGATCTAGGATTATGTTATGTTGTATTAACCTTGGGTCTAGTCTCGACATATCTTCATATGACCATGCGAACACCGTGATTTTGTTCTGGAGGACCTGTCTTATGTCATCATGTGCCTTTTGGTCTAGTAAGGAGCTAGCCTTAAGAGTTTTAGTCTCACCCTTATGTGTAACCACAGAGACCTCGTTAAGGGGGTCTTCAGTTACATCTCCAACTACCAGATCTAGCATGCGCGTTGATTATTCTGGCTAGTCTAGAGATGTTTCCAATGTGGCTATGGTTGCGTCATCGAGGGCAAGGTTAGTCTCTACTAATGTGGGATCAAGTTGTCTAATAATTTTCCCATGTGGACCTGTTAAAACTAGGAGCGCAGATAAAGTTTCATCCTTTTATCAATTGCCCTGCAAAATTGTCAAATATGAAAGTAATTAGAAAGGTGCTAAGTTGGATGCTATAAGTATTTAATGAATGATGTTTGGTTTAGTCTAAAAAGAAAAAGGATGTGATGTGATGTCTCTGACCGTGAGAAGCTAACTAAATTTTGAACATCGTGAACAGCATGTAATTAATGCGACCTGATTACGAGGAGATAAGAAGCAATAGTTTAAGGTCGTTTCGGACCGTAATGCATGTGATATCTATCGCAATTAATGCCTTGATTTTTGGGTTCCAGCTCATCAGTATTTGGGCAAGTCTCACTTAAATCAGGCATCAAGTCAGTTAATTTTTCATATAAGTAGGCAGTTCTTATCAAGAACAGGTTGTTGGCTATCGCAAATTTGAATTCTTGGTTGTCACAGGGAGAAGGAGAAAGAGCGAAAAATTGTAGCGCATTATTTGTGAAGGTTTTGAGGTTTGAAGGTGTTTAGGACTACAACAATGGTGCCAAAAGTTAGAGGAAAGAATACCAAGTTGGCTAAAATTGACGAAGTACAGGGGAGCCTGCAACGTGCTTCGTAGGCCTTGGTAGAAGTGAGGGATGTCACTCCCCTGAATCGATAGGCCATCCCTGACTTACTCGTATTGCTTCTTGTGATACGCTTTTGTTTTTTTCTTTTTTTGTTTATTCCTTTTGCGTCATCCGCATAAATTAGAATTTTAGGTTGTAGACCTTGCATTAAAATGAGGGTTTAGATAACAGTATTGTGTCTATCGTCGTTGTCTGAGACAGACCTTGTACTATGATAAGGGTTTCAGTGATTTCAGCTGCATGGCTAGAGCGTAATTTTGTAAATTTTCTATAGTTTAAGCATGCAATCAGAATCTAGATAATAATGTGTTTATTTTTTGTACAGTATCATGTTGAAACCCATCCTAATCATCTTGGATATAGTCGGGGTTTTATGTTGTATAAACCCGATCATACCCAATGTTCCTCCCCCTCAGACTCAATTGTAGGGGAGGGCTGCAGTTTTTGCTACATAACTACAGTATTATTATGTGGTCGCATCTATCGGGGGATGTGGCTGGTGCTATTTTGGAACACCTGTTAGTGGGTTCTACGTAGGGCATCCTGGCTCTCTTGACAGACAGGGCTATCGATACTGGTCACCCCAAAACCACGAACTGAGTGCCAGAGGGTTGAGGTTCTTAAGTTGGATCTGAGAAATGGCTAGGTTTAGCTGTTACCATGAGTACAATACTTTTTTTGGGGCCCGTCATGTCTTGACTTACTTTCAGAACCCACCAGGCATAGTGTATTATTCAGGCGGGTAAGTTGTTTTACTAGCGGTATTGTCAATATGTTTCTAATGTTTGGATTTGTGAAGCGTAGGATAATAATGTGTTATATGATACAGGTTTTTCATTAACGAAAATGGATTAGTAGGCAATAACGATACATTGACTTGGACCGAAATAGCGATAAAGGAGTTTACCTCCACCAGCAACATATGCACCGGTGTAATTGGGAAGATGTCCTTTGACATTCATGAGTATCCCAACCGTTATGCTGATTCTTTCAAGAATTGTCAGAACCTCGGGTGGTTACATGAAGAATGGACTTTGGACGCACCCCTTACCGTCACGGACATGCAAAGGAAACTTCCTCCATTTCCTTTGCCGTTTGGACCTGGTGGTTTCATTGTTGTTATTAGTTACAGTATATTATATTGTTTTTGTTTTCTCTTTTGAAATGTTGCGTAATAGAGTTTTCATTGCTTTGACATGTGCCTTATGTTATCAGTTAGGGAATCCTGGGAGATTACCATCATGATTTTCGGCCATGAGGCAAATACGCTCCTTTTTCGCTATGGCAACATTAAGGGGGCACAACGCTGGCTCGGCTACGTGGCGGCCCCAATTGCGTTGGTCACCAAGCTGCGAGAAGCGAGGCTAATGCATTTATTTCTAGCCGTAACCCTTGATGTCCCTGCCAGCAAAATGTTAACCTTGGTTAACTCCTTCAGCGAGAGGGCTGAGCGTTTTTGCATGCGCGTGCATCACATGCGTGTAAACTTTGACATCGATGCTCAGTTGTTTGCTGACCTCTTTGGAATCCCCTCTGATGGTCTTCCCATAGAGGAAAAGTCAAGGAGGAGTCTTAAATGTTAGGAGAAGTGGCTAGGAACAAACAAGGAGACCAAGGGGATCCCTTATGAAAAGATTCAACTGGAGATCGTCAAGACTATTTATCGCCTCTTCCGGGCCGGAGCTTTCCCCAAAACACTCTCATAGGGGAAGTTCTTTACTATAGAATAGGCCCATATCATGCGGGAGGTGATGGAGGAAGGGACCCAATTCAACTAGGCAAGCTATTTCGCCAAGGGGTTATGCACTGAAATGATCAGGCTTTGCCAAAAGCTTGAGTCTTGTTTCAGTGTGCATTTCACCTGCTTCATAGCTTGCGTTCGACGTTTTGCTGAATTTTTGGTTGTCCAGAGGAATGGGGTCTAGGTGTAGCAAGATCGAGACCAACTATCAAAACCTTGGATTTCCCATATTTTTGGCACTACTCGAGGACATGATCCTCCGGAGGGAATCAGGGAGTCTCTATCTATAACGATAAGGGATTTGGTAGCGCCTTGAGTGCGGGGCCCTGACAGTGCAGGTGGGGTGGTTCCCACCTACATCGGCGATGCTTCACAAGGGAAACACCTGGCGATAGAGATTGTAGATACCTCGATTCAGCGTAAAAGGCCTTGCCTAACCAAGGCCCCTGTGGAACCAGCAAGTGGCACGGACAAACTTATGCAAGTCAGAGTTCAACGGAGTAAACCTCTGCCTGGTAAGTGTAAAGGCATAGTGAAAGTCATGGCCATTACTGTATTACACAACTTTATTTAGGGTAATCTAAATTGTTTAGATTTGTTATGTGACATGAATAGCGAGAACTATGGAGCAGTTGATCCCTGAAACAGGGGCAGTGGTATTACGGTGTGGGGAAGGGGCCCCAGTTATGGAAGAAGAGGCCTCGGCTATTAGAATCAGTGATGCACAGACCCTTGTGTGTGAGGGGAGAGAGGAGGCAAAAAATGTTGGTGCACTCCTGACTGTATCAGGAAGAGGTAATTAGTGTATTAGAATTTTTTAAAGAATTCTATTAATAACTGGAAATTTTAACTTAATTACGCTACATATGAACAAGATGCATCCACGTTCGCCGTTGTAAGCAGAGTGTGGGGAGATTTTCCTAACAAGTTTGCCTTCATGGAAGGTGTTGTTAGTGATATGATCAAGCGCCTTGACCACATCGATCCTGGGGCTGGTACGCTACTGCTATTGTACGATTATTTTATTATACAATTGTAATGTTTTATTTATGCTTGATAATGTTTGTTATCAGGAGCTTGTCTTCGATGGGACCCTACAGAGCCCATTGACTTGGACACAGTGGAGCCTTCATCAGACGGGGCGGTCGTGCCATGCACCATTTATGAGAAAATGCGTAAATGTATGTTATGCTCGACTCACTCCTTATGGGAGAGTCAAAATGTCAATGAAGACCTCTGGAAGAGACTGCAGAGGTTAGAGAAGGAAAGGGTGTCTCTGACCAAAGAGGTTGGAGACATAAAATCGTGATGTGAATTCCTGCAGGTGTGAGGAACAGGTGAAGAGAACTGGTGTACGGCTATTATTGACTACGCTCGCTATTGGATCGCAGTCAGGAATAGCATGCAAACCAGTCGGGAATTGGTGGAGCAGAGGATGCAAATAGAGCTATTGGCCTAGAAAAACTAGAAGGATTTTTACGCAAGTGTGCAAGAGTGGGGGCAGAAAGAAAAAGATCATATGCATATGTATAAGCGAGAAAGTATCACTTATCGTCATCACTATCGAGATTCTGCCATAGAAGCTCAATCCTTGCGGGTATTCCTTGATGTCATTGGCACATCCAAAGCCTTCGAGAAGTTCCAGGAGCAGGTAACAGTAAGCGCATCCTCGGAGAGAGAAATTGCTCTTCCTGGGGGTGAGACCATAGTCCCTACTTTCTTCCCTAAACCACGCCGATGGACTAGTGTGGAGAAAGGGAAGGTGAAGAATGGAACTGATCTGGGGAATGGAGTATGGTCTGAGCTAACTGAAGATGAAATTATGCAGCACCTATGGGTCGGTTTAGATCAGCTCCCCTTTGCTGTGGAAGCAGGACCATCACAAGTAAGTTTGAGTGTTATTGAATTCAAATTTTCTCATTTATCCTATCATGGCTTTTACTGATGTATTTACTGTATATAGGTACAAGGAGTGGATGAATAAGGTGGACAAGATGAGGAGCAAGTGCAGGAAGAAGAGGGTAATGATGCAGACCGTCCTCTTGGGAAGCCAGTGTTAGCATAAGAACCCCGTGAAGATGTCATTCCTCATGAAGGAATGGCCTCTAAAAGGGATGGCCCACTTGAGAACGATTTGTTAGGCTTAGAGGAAGACCTAAGGGATACGGGTGACAATGGTACCAGGGGGGATGCGTAATTGTGATTTACGCATGATTTTATATATGAAATTGAACAATGGTGAATATTGGGAAGATTCCTTATGTGATTTTGTGTATGATTTTCAATTTTATTTATATTTTTTTTAGTTTTATGTCTTTATTTATGTAAAGCGTAAGCAAAGTTGTTAAAGACTTTGAATAGGTTGCGTTGCTGTAGAATGGAATTGCTAGTTTAAGGCCATCGCAGGCCATCACGTAGCATTTGCATAAGATACAAGCGAACTAGCTAGTTTTAGGCCATTGCGGGCCTTTGCTAGTTTAAGGCCATTGCGAGCCGTCCCTAGTTTTAAACCATTTCGGGCCATCTGCATAAGTCTAGAAGTGTAATTGATAAAAATGTACATATCTACGTAACTGTGCTAATATGACTAATAATAGTCAAGAAGCGTAAATGGCATAAAATGAGGAATGTAAATAGCGTAATAGATAGAAAGCGTAAATACATGTATGTATATTAAAGAAAACTGTCAATCGAATTTGATAAGCGTAAGCGGAAAACTAGTAAAAGTGTAACGATGCGTGTAAATACCACTCAGATCAATCGCCAGCCTACAATTGTTTCTTGATGGCCTCTACGTTCAGTGATGCGTAAGGGTGGGGAGATTTGTGATCTGATTCCTCCATACCATCTTCTTGAAATGGTAGGTCAGCCCAGGCTAGGCTGTCATCATTCATTTTAGCTTGTTTGGGAGTTCGGACATGAGTTTGATCTTCAGGCATCTCGATCTCCGAACCCCGTTCCCCCTCTATGTTGTTGACAGTCCTAGGAGTTATTTCATCACTGTGTATTACTACTTCTCCCCCTGCGTAAGGGAGATGTATCTCTTGATGTATTAATGATGAAACTGCTCTCAGTTGGGCTAACCAGGACCTCCCTAGGATTAGGTTGAAACCGAGCATCTCCTCAACAACGAGAAATGTGGCGTCTATTGGGAATTGATCCCCTGCGACAAATTTGATACGCACTGTTCCCTTGACTTGCACCTGTTCCCCGTTGAACGACTTTAGGCACGATGTCGTTGTAGGACTGATCTGGTCAACCAGGCCTAACTTATCCACTATAGGATAAGGAATTACATTCGTAGCCACGCCATCATCAACGTGCACCCTCCAGATTCGATATTCACCAACCCGGATGGTGATAAACATGGGCTCTGTCGTTACACGATCTTTCTCAAGATCATCTTTGATGGATTTATCTTGAAAGGTCAAAGAGGTTGGTTTAGGTTGTTCAGCGGTGAGAGGAAGTATGACAGCATGTATCACTTCCTCTTTTGCTGGTAAGCCTTCATCCACTGGTATGGATGTCAGCATATGGACCATAGCCTCACGGTGCTTTTAGGATGTCATAAGTAAGTCATAGAGGCTCAACGTTGTGTTCTTCTATTTTAGAGCCTGCTTGACTTGCGTAAATGCGTCGAGGAGGTCCTCTTCTCGGTTGGGTTTCTTATCTCCTCTGTCTTCTTCCATTCGCCCTAAGAGATGAATCTCCCAAGGCCAAATGGCGTTAGTCATAGGGTTGTGTTTCTTCCTGCCGAGGGGAGGTGGCTATGTTTCTGTACCCTTCTCTTGCCCAGAAGGCATAGGCGTAGGGACAGAGGCCAAGGGCCTAGTCTTAGGGAAGCCTAGCGTAGTATGGTTTTTGGTGGCATTGACTGACGCATCTCCTTCCCTTTTTTTATTTGGTGGTGATTGATGGTGATGGCTAGAAGCTTGCCTGTGCGTAAAAGGAGCAACCGGTAGTTTTGGTACCCTAAGGATAAAAGGTTCCTTAAGGGTAGGCGCGGATGTGATCGCAGCTTTACTATTAGCGCAAGGCTGAGTTAAAACTGGAGAGGACACCCGGATAACAAAGGGTGGCATTGGAATTCCGCTAGCTGCCAGTGAAGAGCTTGCCCCCTAGGGTAAAGTAGTAGGTACACGTAAAATAAAGGGTTGTTTAGGTGGTACCTCCCCTTCACTATACGTACTTACCACATTGATTGTGTACGGTGCGTTATTTGCATTTAATGAGTCTTTGTAGACATGCAACGCTTGGTTTTCAGGACGGGTTGGACTACTATCATATAGTTTCAGAGAACCATCATCAATCATGCGTTGAATGTCGTCTTTCAATGCTCAGCAGTAATCGGTGTTGTGACCACACAACTGATGGTAGTCACAAAAATGGTCCAACCTAAAAGACCTTGGAATTGGTGGTTCGTTAGGTAGGGCTAAAGAAGGATTCTTCAGCAATTCACAATGACACCTGTGACGCTAGAGAGCTTCTTTGGATACCTTATTATTCTGAATGTATCCTGCCCCTAACAGTTGTTTCAATAGTTCCGAATGTTTTATAGGTGGGGTTGTATACTTTGAGTGATCTTTACACTCAAATTTTGGCTTTGGCTAGGGGGCTTTTCAGGGGTAGGTGTGTCTTGACCGGTGCTGCTTGTGCTAGCTATGGTCTCGTGGGATGCCACGGGTGCCTTCTTGTTCTTTTTTTTAGTGCCTTCAGTTGGCATAGCTACCATCATTGTTGTTTCTTTACCTTTGTCCTTACCCTTATTGCTAGCATTTTTATAGGCCACATACGTCGGGTCTTTGCTAGCCTCTGCAGCATCTTGGATGCTCTTAGTCTAGGTGAAAGCCTGACTTAAGGAGCGAGGGGCAAGATAATATAGCTTAGACTTGATGAAATCATTGATTGCTCCTTTGAAGATAGCCAACAAATGGGCTTCCACGATAGGCTCACAGATTTCATTCAAAGTAGCACTCCATCGCTGTATAAACTTTTCGACTAGTTCAAGTGGATCTTGCTTCACTCCCATAAGTTAATCTAACGTGACCTCCTACTTTAAGTTGTATTTAAAGTGAGTCACAAATTGTGTTAGGAGCTCTTTCAAGGTTGAGATGGAAGAGCGAGGGAGTGCTCGATACCAGTCCAAAGCTTTTCCTGCCAGAGACATTGCAAAGACATGGATGATCGTATGAGGCCATTGCTATAACAACAAGGATTCAAACCTGAACGTAACCAGGTGAGCATTGGGATCTCCTTCCCCATTATATTTAGTAAAATGGGGTAACAACATCCTCGGAGGCAACGATAGCATAGGAACTGCTGGACTAATGGGATCATCCTGATAGAAATCCATGATTTGTATGGTATCAAAGCTAGTAGCTTTAAGGCGCTTAACCTCCTCAGTGAGGGTTTGAATAAGTAAAAATGCTTGATCTAGGCTTGTTGATGGAGAAGTCTATGCAGGAGGAGCCGGGGGTTGGACAGGAAGAACTATGCCAGGCAATGGGAATTGCACGATGGTTTGGCTGACAGGCAGTGTTACAGGGGCTATCCTTGCAGACGAAGTATCCTGTGGAAGCCACCACCCACCAGGTTGAGTAGAGGGATTGGCTGTTGCCAGGTGTGTAGGATGGAAATTATAAGGATATTGTGGGTTTATTTGTGGGCCATGCATGGTAGGTGCGGCTAAGGGTTGTGCACCGTATAACGCAGATTGATTATGTGAGATGGGCAAGATCCATTGACCAACCATAGGCTGTTGAATGGATCGGTACTATTGAAGAGTGGTTCTGATTTGTTGCCTTGCAGGGGGTGGCAATGATAAGGTTTTCACCGAATTTTGTATCGGGCGGGTTCTAGTCATGGCATGAGGTTGCACTTGGGGGATGAAATAAGGCGCAGTGGATGCAGGTACCACCGACGGAATGCTAATTACACGTGGTGATGAGACTGCCCTCGTGTTATTTTGAGATGGTATTTGCACTTGCAAGATGGATGATTACGTGGCGACCTGTGGGATGACAAGAATGTGGGTTTGGGTGGTCGTGACTGAGTTGAGATGGGCGACTTCTCTGGTGAGAGGAAACAGGGGATTTATGTATGTATGGGGGCTAAGAGTATGGTATGAATCTGCGTGTTCAGACTGGGCTGCGAATTCATCTTCCTCTTCCTCCCCATTCTGAGGTTCTAGCATGGACCGTGTAGCCTGACTCCTAGCCATAACTAGTTGGATCAGGAGTTCATGATAATGTTCAATTAGGGGAATAATGTCATAGGCGGTAGGGATGAAATCTTGACCCCCTCTATGGATCAGCTCATATTTTCGCTTCGCCTCCATCTTGGCTCGGCTAAGAGAAAGCTTTGCCTAGATCTTGACATAAATAAAATTATATTCTTCAGGCGTCACGACGGTGAATATAGGATCTTTGCCCTGTAATCTCAACGAATGATACAATGGTGCCTAAGGTCCTATAATACCAGAATTTGGTCTGGTGGCGATGATGGGATTCATAGATGTGGCACCCAAATTAGTTGTGGTCATGGTGGCTGTGGTTGCGTATGCAGAATCCATTGGTCATATAGATTAACAACAATAAGTGACTGGATCTAAAAGGTAACGGACAAAGAAGATCATGATTAGGCTTTTTACCCTATAGGACTCCAAAGGAATCGTTACTGTGACCGATCTACACCACACGATTTTTCGTAAACTTCCCTAGAGGTATTACGTTTATGTTTTTAGAGACATGGGTAAAGATCGCTTATGGGGCTACCCGTAAAAAATAAGAATTGGAGGTTCAGTCCCTCCTTTTATCACCAAAAAACTGTAACGATGGAAAATGTTGGTAGCTAGAAAATACCAAACGAGAATTTTTGTACACTGTCTTAACCATGGATCCGTGTGAGGGCCGTGCTAGAGAAAACGAATCCGCGGTGCTCTGAATGGTCTTGTTGATTAGATAGGGACTTACTTAATCAGTAAATTGATGAATATTATAGATATTCTATGAAACAGTTTGATTCGGTGAATCATAAAAGGAGTAGAAAACGATGTAGATAAATTGAAATAATGACAACATCAACACGACAAGGAGGGTCAGATCTAAGAAAAATGCGCAATTCCAAGATCTATGCTTTGACTCGAAAACTGAGTATATTGTATACAAAGTTCCAATGGAAAAAACTCCGCTTATCTTGTTCAACAAGGAGTACAAAATGGAGTTCGGTCTACCTCGTAAGCCAAAGATGAGATGCAAGGAAGGTCAAGCCTAAATGTCTATCAATCAACTGTTTTTGATCAATAGATCTTGCCAACCGCACCAGATGATCTCTTGATCTCTAATTTGTTCCCTCTGCCTTCGGTAGTCTCTGCTCAAACTGCTAATGATTGCCAATGGAGAGAATTGTATTTTTTGCCAAAGGACTAATTGCTCCTGCTGTCAATGCTCAAAAATGTCTCCTGTCTCTGCTCAAAGGTGATAACTGCCAAAAGTCAAAGATCCCAACCCTTGTTTCTTCACCAACTAGAGTATTTATAAGTTTGACAACATGTGGAGAAGCCATGGCCCTGATGACATGTGTACCAAACCTTCAAAATACCATTGACTTCTCCAATTGTATGTTGAAATTGGCTATGTCGCATCACATTTCTAGGAGAAGGGGCGAAGTATGCTGTCAACCACTTTTGCCAAAGTCACCTCGTGATTACGCACAATACACTCATCAGCATATTGTGTGTGTGGATAACAGGTGTGTGTCTGGTATTGTCCTAGCTGGTCTTAGGCTGCATTATGCTCGTTCACACTGCATCGCATGGCAGAGTGTAATAAAACATGAAAATAGTTGATTCAATTTGTTTTACGCTCATTTACGCCACAAAGCATAATAGAGCGTAAAATGGTCAACTTTACAATAAATTTACGCTTGCCTATGCTACGTAGCATAATGAGCATAAAGCGACCAATTTGCAAAAAGGAAGAAGTTAATCTGCTGCACTTCCTTGGACTCTAACTTTGACTTTCTTGAAGCTCATTACACTGCTTTGCGTAACGGAGCATAAACTCAGCCCTGAGCAAAATACTTAGCCGAATATGTGATAGGTCGCATATTACGCTGCTTAGGCTTTAAGCTTCATCAAATCCACTAAAGTAAGTTACCTTCTGATATCGGGCTATGCTAAGTAGAGTTACGCTAAGCAACACTACGCTATTTTGCGTAATGTAGTCTAAAGAAAGAAAACATAGTAAGATTGAAATCTGTAAGGAACTTGGAGACTTGATGCTGCGCACCTCTTTGCCTTGCTCTATCTTCTGGATTTCTGTCGTGAACCTTCACTTGAATCATGAATCTTCGCCTAAGGCTGATTCGTAATTTCTACGGTGTTTCAAGAAAGTCTTTTCCACCATCTTGTTTTTTGCTAACCCTTTCCTACTCTATTTGTCCTAGAAGATGAATCTCCCTAGGGGGAGTGTTTTTGGATTGGCTAACCAACTTTTTTATATTAATGGGCATCGATTGTGTATGTACACTACCACCAACAGTTGATGATGAAGAGGTCATGGGGACTACAAACAAGGGGGTAGACTTAGGGGGACCTAGCATAGTATGTTTCCTAGACATCTTGTCTGTAGAACACTCTTCACCATTTTTTGGACAAGGAGGCTGTGGTGCAATTTTTGTTGCCTAGCTTTGTGTGGTAGAGGAGCTTGGATGTTTTGGCATCTTAATGAAAACTGGTGCCTATTATGTTGGCACATGTAGTGGTGCAACTCTAAGCACAAAGGGTGAGGTGGATGTTTGACGAGGAACTTTAAGGACAAATGAGGCTTCCAATGTTGTTGTTGATGGTGTTTCTGCATTACAAGGAGGCACACACACCACGAATGGTTACTATGGTGGTTCTAGATTGTTGTCAATGCCAATGACATTGATGGTGTACCTCACATTGTTAGCATTCAGGGAATCTTTGTAAACATGCATTGACTAGTTTTGGGGTGGATGGGATTGCTCTCATCTAAGACCAATTTTCCCTGATCTATCATGCATTGTATATAATTTTTCAGTGCTAGGCAGTAGTTCGTATCATGATCGCACAATTGATGATAGTCATAGAAATGTTCTAACCTAAAATTTTAAGGCACTAGAGGTTCATTAGGCATAGCCAAGGTGGGGTTCCGTACAACTTCACAATATCTTTCATGGAGTTTGATTACCTCCGTAGACATCCATTTGTGTTGTATACACCTGACTCCCAACAATTGCTTCAAAAATTTTGAAGGCTTAATGGGTAATGACGTATACTTGGAGGGATCTTTGCATTCAAAGTTAGGCATCGACTAGGTCGGCACTGCAGGTGTTGATGTTGAGGACTATCCTGTGTTACTAGACCAAGTGTGGCATTAATGAGAGTGTTGGATGCTTTACTAGCCTTTTTGTTGTTTCTATTGTTATGCTTGGTTTCCTTGGCCATAGTGTCCACTATTGTTGTCTCATCCTTGCCCTTTTCTTTATCTTTCTTAATATGTGCATTTTTATAGTTGACATAGGCTAGGTCCCTACTGGCCTAAGCCAGGTCCTAAATGCTCTTAGTATAAGAAAAGGCTTGGCTGAGGGAATGCAGGGTGAGGTAGGGTGAGGTAGTAGAGTTTAGACTTAACAAAGTCATTTACTGCTCCCTTAAAAATAGCCAACAAGTAGGCCTTCGCAATCGGCTTGCATATTCATTCAAGGTTATGCTCCACTATTGTATGAATCTCTGTGCAGATTCTAGTGGGTCCTACTTGATGCTCATGAGCTAGTCTAGAGTGACTTCCTATTTTAGGTTGTACTTGAACCTGTTCATGGACTGACTTAGCAGCTCCTCCAAGGTTGAGATGAAGGTGCATGGAAGCACATGATACAAATCTAGAGCTTTGCCTAGTAGGAACATGACAAAGACATGGATGATGGTGTGAGGCCATCATTGCAATAGTAAGGATTTAGACCTAAATGTTACTTGGTGCATGTTCGGTTCACCCTTCCTATTGTACTTTGTAAATTGGGGGAGTGGCACCCTTGGGGGTAGCATGAGCATGGGGATAGCTAGACTGATTAGGTCATCATGGTAGAACTCCATGACTTGAATGGTCTTAGAACCAATAGCCTTAAGCCATTTGATTTCTTTAGTTAGGGTTTGGATGAATTGGAAAGCTTGATCTAGACCCAAGAAAATTGCAGACAATTATGGGGCTACCTGAGGAGCCATCATGGGAGGTGCCGTTGGGGCCACTCCAGCAAGTGGTGTTGCATGGGCAGTCCACCACCTAGTGGGTGATGCTATTAGGGTAGAAACCGTTGGTGATGCCATGGGATTGACTACTTACCCAGTTGACAGGGTGCTCCATAGCCCTGTGTTTGGTTGCACCACCTATGGGACTTGGAACGCTTGGGGTCGAACATAATGTGATGTCTGAGAGGGTTGCATAGTAGGGAGAGGAGTAGTTGGCATCCACCACATAGTTGAGAGTGGGTCTGCTACTGGTGATGGGACAAATGTAAATGAGGGAACAAGAGCAAAACTCACGTGCAATTGTGACATAGGCACAGTGTGCACGTATGGAAACATAGCCATGACTAACATTGGGTACGATGCTAGAACAGATTAGGAAGGGAGCATGACTGGAAACGAAGTTGAAGGGCCTGTGTGTTGGTACATTGAAAACATGGGATGGCTTCCTATTACTGAATAGGGCTTGGGCTATGGTAGGGTTCTGGGAACAACGAATGGGGTAGAAGAGAAGAGCGGGTTTGACCAAAAGATAGCAATGGAAGGGGTAGCCATGATATAGACCTAGCCACCACCTTTGAAGTGGGAGTCCAACTCCTCTTGCCCATCTTGAAATTCCTCATCATAGTGGGACACTATGTCTTGTTCCCTAGACCTACTCACTTGCATCAATTGGTTTAACACCCATTGATATGCTTTAGTTAGCGAGATGGTGACATCAGGACTAGGGATGAACTCCCTTTTGTTTCGATAGAGGAACTTGAAGTTACATTTATTCTTGACTTCTTAGCAGTCTAAGGGTAGATTCGCTTAGACTTTTGCATAGAGGAAATCATATCGCTCTACATCTTATGCCAAATGCTTGGATGATAGGTGTTGCAGCCTCTAGATTTGAAGTGGGAATAATAGTGGTAACAAGATTCATTTTTTGTTGTAAAGTGGATAGAAACAGCCAGGGTGTGTATAGGTAACAATCACAAATAGTGCATTGTTACATTGAGTGGTTGTAGTTGAGAACTGTAGGTGAGGAGGCTAAAACTGGGTACATTGAGAAGTGTCAAAAACTAGTTTCCTTCACTCTTACACCTGCTACATTGAGCAAGACTGCTATGTTGTAGAGGATGCAAGCAACGTAATATGATGGGTAGTGTACCACAATGGGTAATGTAGCATAGTAAAGAGGTGTTACACTATCATCATATCACATTGGCCAGGTCGCTATGCCACACAGGACATAGGTAGCATAGTGTAGTCAACAGAGTGAACATGGTATAGTAAGCGGTTGGAGGCATTCATCCTGTAGGGTTCTAGAGGAACCATCATTGCAACTAGTCTGCACCACCATGTGCGTAGACAACCACAAGGGTGTCACTTCTATGCTAGTAGGTAGCAGGGTATAGACAGCATGCAGAATTACCCATGATGCGCAAAAAGGGAACAAAGAGATCCTTCTTCTAATGCCAAAAACTATAGTAATTAAAAATGTTGGTGGTTGGAACACTAAGAGGTTATTGGGCATACAACCTAACCCCAGATCTGTGCAAGGGCCATGTTGGAGAAAAATGGAAGAATGGTGCTCTGAATGGTCTAGTCATTTAGATAGGAACTTAGTCAATGTACAATAACCTTTTGTAAACAATTGTTTTAAAGATATTACATACAACTTAAGCGATAAACGTAAACTGATAAGAAATGATGCAAGATATGGTGATAGAAAAATGAAGTCAAATAGGCTTGAGTGAGAGAGTGCACCACCCCAAAATTGAGAGATTTGATCTTTTTTTGGCTAGAGAAGGTGTACAATTGATGTGCAGTGTGGATTGGCATAGCTTACAATGAAGTGGTATGGTCAAGGCTCCTTGAACTACTATCAATAGCTTGCTAACAGGAATAGGCGAGCCGGTATTTGCTAGGCTAGAAGAGATCCAGAAAGTGCTGCTACTGGGGTTTGTTGTTTGTCAACCCTCTGATTGCTAGTCTCTTTGCCAAAGCTAATCGCCAGAAAGCTAAAATGTAAATATGCTGATCTTCGAAGCCAACCACAAAGAAGATGATTCTCAAAGCCAACAATGTTAAAAGCCAACCCTTTGAACATTGTTCGCTGGGGTATTTATAGAGCCAACCCTTTGAACATTTCTACACTGCAGTGTGATGCTAAATGTGAAACCTGTTGTGCTATGACCATACCATTCAAGTTGCATCTGCCAAAATCCAGTGAACTACCATGTTTATTATAAAGAATGCCAACAATGAATGCAAAGTAGAGCCTACGCTCTAGAAATATGTCTTACCTACTCTTGCAGCAGGGTCAAGCATAATGACAACTTTGGGAATAACCAGGGGATGCAGAACAAAGCAAACTTACTGATCCTTGTCTGTTGAAGAGATGCTAGGATAGGAGTGACCACTGCCAACAAGTTCTGGAGTTAACCAAATACATCCTGATGCTTCCACATGAGTGTTACCCTACTTACACTGCCCAATACATTGGCATAGCATAAACACCTAGATGCTATGCTTCCTAGCATAACCACCAGTCTTGAGAGAAATTTTTCTGCAAAGCCGAAGATACCTGTCTAAGGCCTGGCTAGGAAAGAAACTTCTACAATTAACAACCCTACCATCTATGTTGAAAGGTCCTCAGACCTAGAGAGTTCATCCTTGGGACACTTCCATGCTTTGTGTCTTCGCTACGCTGTGCTATGTTGTGTAACATAGCATAGCATAGCAGCCAGTGCAACATGCATCCTTGCTTGATTTACAGTGCTTTATTGAGAAACTTTGCTTGGGGCCTAAGGGTGAAGTTGGACAACTAGTCTTCGAGATCGGAGTATGGCCAGGTGAAATTATTTTGCTTGAACCACTTGGCAGAGGACCTTGGTGCTTTCTGACCTTGCTACGCTATGCTACGCTATGCTACACTATGTAGTGTAGAACAACGTAGCACCCTATGTTACTTGGATTTTAAGTCATTTTGCAAACATTTTGTCATGGGATGATGACAATCTCTTGGCGTGATGGAAAAAAAATCATGCTTGATGGTTAAGGTAGGGGAAAATATGTTCACTTTGCCAAAATTAGTCTATGTAGAAGCATTGCCACAGTAGAACCCCACTATGTTGTGCTACACTTCGTAGGGTACCACAACATAGCACTCAAATGAAGAGGACTTTTGAAAAAATTTGCCACATTTTTGCTGCATCATGTTGCTCATGGATTAAGGATGAAGTGGGGTAGATAACCCGAAAGACTGAGTCGTTATCAATCTGCATCTTAGGTGCTTGATCAGTCTTCTCAAGGCCTACTACGCTATGTAGCATAGCAAATTTCACGGTTAGAAACTTGTTGAACTGTTTCACTCATCTTGAACACTTTCGACAACTTCTAGCAAGATTGATAGCGCTCACACATTGATAGCACTCACAAGATAGATTCCCCCATCACGTTGATAGCGCTCACAAGATTTGACGAAATTATGGGCATCCCAAAATATTATAGGCTAATAATATCCTACAAGCAGGATCTTGATGGTCATTCGTCTCCTAGCATAATGAACCGTACAAGGACCCTCATGAGCATCTTGGAGAACTCATAGTTGATCACTATTGGAAACACACCATTCAACCAAGCCATCAGGACACACTTTGTAAAGTTACCCATTGATCTCTATAAAGTGCTTGGCTTAGTGAAGAAACTATTGTTTCTTCTTAGGGTTCAACTCTTGTGTTGTTTATTGGGACAGGAGATAGGTAAGAATGCTACTATACCAATTTGTCTCCATGTAGTAGCTAGTATGTCTAAGGAATGATCGAATATCTTTGATAGTTTCTAGTTGATAGGTAATTCCTTGCATAATTTTTATTTTCTTGGGATCTACCTCTATCCCTATGTGTGATATTTTATGCCTGAGTAGTATGCCTTCTTGGACTATCAAATGGTTTTTCTACTAGTTGAGCCTCAAATTGGTTTCTACACATCTTTTTAACACTTGCTCCAATTGGTCCAAGGCTTTATCAAAGTTTTCTTCATAAGTGTAGAAGTCATCCATAAAGACCTCCACTCCATTCCTTATCTGTTGTTGGAA
Organism: Gnetum montanum; assembly: GCA_015680685.1. Classification (NCBI taxonomy): domain Eukaryota; kingdom Viridiplantae; phylum Streptophyta; class Gnetopsida; order Gnetales; family Gnetaceae; genus Gnetum; species Gnetum montanum. The sequence continues at coordinate 29,765 of MNCI01018454.1, forward strand.
TATGCTTAGAACTAGTTGTTGAAATGTTGTAGGGGCATTACACAAGCTAAACGGCATTTGTTTGTATGCGAACATTCCCCAAGGACTATTGAATGTAGTCTTGGCTTGGTCTTATAGGGCTATTTTTATTTAGTTATATCTACTATATCCATCCAGAAAACTATAATAGTGATGCCCTGCAATGGTGTCTAAGACTTGGTTAACAAATGACAATATAAAGTGATCTTTGAATGTTGTCATATTTAGTAGCCTGAAATCTATACACATCCTCCATTTTCCTCCCTTTTTAGGCACAATAACTAAGGGGCTAACCCATTCACTATCAGTAATGGGATATATGAACCCATCCTTGAGAAGCTATTTGATTTCTTTCTTAACTACATGTTTCAGCTTAGAGTTCAATCGCCTCTATAGTTGTCTTTGAGACTTCATGGAGGGGTCAGTGTAAATTCTATGTTGGCATATCCTAGGATCTATTATAGTTAATTTGGGATATGACCAAGTGAAAGCTTCCAACCATTTATTCATTACCTTTAGCAGTTCTTATTTCTATTAAGGAGCAAGATTAACATTGATAATTATTGGTTTTTCATTTTTAATGAATGTGTATTCCATTCCAATGGGCAATGGTTTCAGCTCGAGGGGCTCTTACTTAAATTTCTCAAGGACTTGCAACTTCTCCTAGTTGATATTTTAAAGGTTAAGACTTGGAAGCTGGTGGTGGACTTGCTCTAATGCATCTATGCTATCGATATAAGTGCAAGTCCAACCCTCAGTTGGTTCCATGCATATGAGTGAACTACATTCTTGATTAGCTATCAACCACTAGGTTCCTTCCTATTGTGTGGCTGCTTTATACAGGCATCTTTGTATGTTAATCATTTGTGCACACTGATTGCATGTAGGAAATGTTAAACTTTGCACAAACCATGACCTCTGCACACAATTACACCCTATGTCACTATATCCAATGCATACAACTTTCGTCTTCTCGATCTTTCTGAATGTATGTTCCTTTGACATTTCTAGGGAAAGATCGTAGATTCCTAGTTATGCATCAATGGTGCTTAGTCATGCTCTTTCCATTATGATTGGGAAGTCCCCCTTATCATTTTTTACTTCAATCACTAGGAAGTTAGCTAGGTACGGCCACCCACAAATAATAATAATGATGTCTTCCAAGAGTTCCAATGGAACAATGATGGACTAGTTCAATGGAACAATGATGGAACTCTAGATGGATGTTGCTCTTTTTCAATGGAGGCAAGTTCCAAGCCTTGTACATTTCTTGAGAAATCAAGTTGACACTAGAACTTGAATCCAAAACATCCTTGCACAGTGCATTTCCAGTGATTTGTAAGTATATCAAAGGATTCCCAAGATTAGAGAATTTCCTAGGATGGTGGCTAGCTTTGATCCAATTGATGACAGCATGTGTTAGCATGACTATATGTGTTGATTGTAGTGGTTGGGTTGAAGGAGGCTTCAAAGTTTTGATAGATACTGAGGCATCTAACGAATCAGCTACTTATGATTACAAGGGTTTGGTTGGCCTATTGGTTCTAAAGAAAGGTCTTTACTTCATGTGGTTATTGGAACCAATAGTAGGTTGAGAGTTAACAGCCCTTGTGGCATTACGTTGTTGCGGCTGGGTAGGGATTTCACCCTACATAGCTAGAGCAGGTGGTAGTGGAGCTATTGGTGGAAGAGATGCGGTTGAATGAGAAGGATGATATGCTTGCAGAATATCACCTCTAAAAGAGGGAGTCCCATAATACTCATAGGCTTGATAGTGAGGTTGAAGAGTAACATGACCAATAGAGTCACGTGGGGAGATTTGCTTTTGCACATAATATCCATATGGGTTAGGTTGCCGGAAAGGATACTATTGCCTTGGTCATGGCATTCCCCATGATTGTGGGTGCTACTACTGCTGATATTTCTCAATCAGTTGTGGTGGAGTTCCACTAGGATAATATGTTAAGGGTTGGTGGAACTGCCTTGGGTTACCTTGAGGATAATGTAACATTTGGGGTATTTTCCTTTCATTTAATCATGGGTTAAGTGCATACAACCTAGATTCCTACAGATGTGATATTATAGGGAAACATCCCTTAGGATGGTCATATTGACATATCTCACATCCACTATCATTGTTTCTTTCTGAATCCACAACCTCTTCAATCATAGCAACTTTTCCCTTACCCTCACTACGTGCATGTTCAGCTTCTCTCTTTTTTCTTTTTTCATGATCACTACCTTACTCTTTAAACTCCTCTACTATTTTAAGAAAAATTTGAAATCTATTGTCTAGGGAATCCCAAATTTGGTCTACCTTTGTTGATACTTCTGATGTCAACTTTTGGATAGGCAAATTTTTCCTATTCACCATCTCTTTCAATGGTCACTCTTCTTCATCCTCTCAAAATCTTACTCCCCTCCTCTGAAGGGAAGGATCTCGATTATACTCTTTTGCACTTTCTCTCTTTTGTAGCTCACCTTCTTTCCCTAGCAACTTTCTCCAATAGTCTTTGGATTTGATGGGACCTAAGCTCGAATACTCTTCCTTGGGCATAAATCCCAAGGGTTCTTCTCATTTCATGCCTAAGCCCATCTACAAGATGGCGCAGTTGATCCCTTTGCAAATAATCATGGCCATGACAACGATGTAACAGTGCATACTATCAGTCGATGGTAGCATCCAAGGGTTCATGTCCTCCTTTTTTCTAGCCTTGGATTTACTTTTGCAAGTTAGACACTTGGGAGTATCTTTGGTACTTGTCATTAAATAGTTCTAACATAGTACTCCGCCTACAAATGAATTCCAATTCTAAAGACCAGTACCAAATTTCTACTTCTTTAATTAGTATTCATGGAAACAACTTAAGTTTTTCCCATTCATTCTCTATAGTTTGTAAGACACATGCATCATGGAATTCTTATAAATGATTCTAAGGATCAACATTGTATCCCCCTTCAAATCGTGGAAGATTGTTCATATCTAATCTCTTGATCCTACTAGATTTCTCATGCTTGTTGGAATTGTAATAGCTTTAGTTATGTCCAATATACTTCGAGTAGCAAGGAGGGGTTCATCATGATCATCTTGTCCATGGCGTCTATGATGCCTCCGTTGTTCCCTACTCTTCCTTCTTCTATGTCGTGACTTTCTATAGTGCCCCCTGAAACACCACAAAATTTCAAGCTTAGTACTTCTCCAACAAGAACCAGGCTAACTCATGACATTCCTCAGCATGGTTGAAGCTTGAGGGCCCTGTAAACAGCTTCAAGCGGAGTCGAACTCAACAAGAAGCAGGTCATTGGGACCCAGCGATGACCACAACAACATCTGCTATTGATCCTAGCAACTTCAAAACTTGAAATACTTAGTTTACACCAAGAATGTATTCTCAGCGTATATGTCCAGCGTATACGCCCAATGCTCATAGCGTATACACCCTAGATTGCATCCCCAGTGTATACGCCCAGCTTAGATGCCTCACATGTACGCTCAACAGGTACAACTAATGTATATGCCTTGCATGTAATCCCTGAAGATGGCATGGAAATAGCACTGCAGAGCAAGGTTTGGTACAAGGCAACAACTCACACGAGCAAAGAAACCATCAGCGTATATGCCCGACAGACACCGTATACGACTAAAACATCTAGCATATATGCCAGCATCCACAACGTATATGCCCAGTACATCCAACGTATACGCCCTGCATGCCCAGCGTATACGCCCAGAGTCTATGCCCACCTGAGACAACGTATACCCTCAACAGATGTAACATGTTGTACACTTGTAAATTTTATTCTTTCGAGCTTGGTTAATGCACCACGTGTCACCCTAAACCTGTATAAAAACCCCAATTTTTCACTAGATAGGGGTTGGAAATTTTGAGCAAAAACCAGAGAAAAGCAGAGATGCTAAGAACCAAAGCAGAGAACCTTGTACGCTAGACAACCCTGTACGCTAAGCATACAGCTTCTACGCTGTGCTATAGTGTGAACCAGCCCACAGTCATCCCTTCATCCACTAGGGCTATTCGTCCACCTTATGTCAAAGCCACAACTGCGTTAGACTAGTGCATTGTAACTCTCATTTTGAAATACCATTGTTACATTTTCTTCCTAAAATCTGTTACAGTTTGCATTAATTGTTGCATGTATACTATTTACGCTATTTTACATTTACACTCTCTTTGCATCAGTTACACTATTTATGCTCCGCTTTATGCCTATTATGTCGTTTACATATAACCCAGCGTATAGCACTTCGGTTTATGTTTGGGGAAATCCTTGCCTGATCCACGTGCAGACCACTCAAGGTACTCTACCTTCGTTAATTACAGCTTGCCCTCAAGTGAAGGTAGGATCTTTTCTGCGTGTCCAGGGATCTCCAAGTCTCTGTTTTCTTCCAGCGAGAGATCGATGATTTCGAGCGGTACAGAAATTGACACTAGAAGGAGGGCCTATGCCTTAAAATTACTGTGCTTCAAAACTCTCAGCGTCTACACTGTTGAGTATACGCTAGACCCTTTCTGCAAAACTCCCAGCATTTACGCTACTCAATCTAAAACTTACCATCTGCAAACTATCCAGTGTCTATGCTGTTAACCACACACTGACTCTGTCTGCAAAATCCCCAGTGTCTACACTGTCCAATATATGCCACACACACACTATGTTGTAGACTTTGTCTACGCTGCATACAAAACTCTGTTTACGCCGCCGACATTTACACAACTGCTAAATTTATCCTACACTCTCTAAACTGTAGATCCCATCTACGCTATATGCTAACTTTGTCTACGCTACACCCTAAACTCGTTTACGCTGCCGTCTATATATGCTACACTCTGTACGCTGTAACCCTTTTTATGCTATATGCTGACGTTGTATACACTGCTCAGCGTATACGCTGTACGCTTTACACCATAGATTCTCTACGCTGACACTATACGTTGTCTACGCTGTCATTATACGCTGGTCGTTGAAGCCTATACACTAAGACCCAGTCTATATGCCGTGCATCACCAACGTAGGTTTATGCCACACTAAGTTCACCAATTTCATATCCCTACACTGTGTCACATTCTCAACTTTTCATCATGAACACCGCAAATACCACTGCTACAACCACCCAAGTCAATGACATCGTAGGCACCATGGATGTTCAACAGCCTGTTGTCCAATAGCCCCCGGTACAACCCACAATGGGGCCTCGCTGGTCCCTTAGATTTCAGGGGAGGAACCTATCATCTAACATCATAACTCAAGACCAGTACAACTTCATATGCATGAAAATACAAGCTGGCTTAGCTGTGGACCAAGCTGAAATAGAAGTAAAGAGGCAATACGAACTTTTTCATAGGGGAGGACAAGAGTTCATCCCTTCCCCGTAAGATATCATCCCTCTTCCAGCCTTAATCTGAGCTCATCACACATCTCCTCCTACAAAGGAGCCAGTTGCTAGATCACCCTGTAGTAAATCCTCAACCAGAAGAGGAAGATGAGTTCGTTGTCCAATCTGAGCATGAAGACTCATACCACACCCTTAGCCCACAAACTTATATAAACCCGTTGTTTCACCCATTCACGAGCGAAACTACGTCCCTCTAGCCATCTGGAATCATGCAAGCGCATGTGCCTCAACAAGACACAGCTGCTCTCATCCCCACTCCTCCAGCAAACAATGTTCAAGTCAACACGCTTATGCTCGCAATTCCTCCCACAGCTATGACACCCTCGTTCTTATAAATGCAACCCCCTCAAAACAATGTAGGAGTGACCTTCCCACCCTATGTGATCGGGATGCCACATGTGATACCGACATCTACGTCTGCCCATTATATCCCTCGGGTCCAAACTCACGGAGCCCCTTTTACCACTGTAACTCAACAAGTTCAGGGGATTTCTACACAAAACATGATCGGGCAATGGGCAGCGATTGGTGCTCAACCACTTCAACCCCCTCAGTACAACATACCACCTCACACAATTCCACTGGTCAACATTCCCCAAACACAACCATAACAACAGCAACCCCTTGCTCACAATATGCTGGCTCTAATACCACCCGCCATAAATATTCCACAAGTACAACTGCCAACTACATAGCTTTCAGCCTTCCAACCTACAATCCAACAATCTAATTTGTACACTATACCACATCCCCAACCTCCCATCTCACCTAGTGCTCAAGACTGGGCTAATGCTAAGAAACTAATGCAGGAACTAACTGATGAGGTCAAATGCCTCAAGAAGGTCACCAACGGAGAGTTGAAGGTAGTGGACTTTTACCACGATGACCCCATCAAATCTTCCGTTCCACCCCTAACCTTACCCAAAGGTGTATCATTGCATACGTTAACTAAATATAACGGGGAGATGGACCCCAATGCTCACCTTATAACATTTAGACTAGAATGCGCATTACTTCAGGCATGGCCACACACCATTTTGCGAGTGTTTCCTATGTCTCTCGCAGGGAGAGCACTTGATTGGTATCGGGCCTTGCCAAGAAACTTAATATTTTCTCTAGAGGAGTTCTTAAATCAATTCGTTACCAAGTTCAAATATAACTTGAAACCTGAAGCGATACTTGATAGTCTTATACAAGTCAAACAAGCACCTCTAGAACCCATACAAAAATTCATCCAAAGGTGGAGTGCTGCTCTCAATGAGCTACACGAGCCAATCCCCCAAACATATCTGCTCACCATTCTAAAAGGGTCTGTCAATGACTTTCTCAAATCCAAGTTATATTACCTCAATGCGCATAACCTCAATCAAGCCTTTTTACAGATTAAAAACATAGAGGAGGTGGCCCAAAATAGCCATGACCCTGCGTATTTAACCTTTAGGAATCAACATAGTAAAAATGGTAAAGAAAAGGCTAAAACAACTATAGTAGCGTTGGCAGAAACACAGTAAGCAAACATGGGACAACAAAGAAAACTTCCTATTTCCCCTGCTAATTACACTAAACCTACTCCCGCGACTACACCAGAATCATCCTCATCACAGAACTCAACACCGAACCATATGAGAAACTTTGAAAGAAAAGAACCCTCCCAATACACACCACTACCTATGAAACCATCGTAGTTGTTTGACCAACTCTTGAAGGCTGGGTTAATGAAACACAAAAAGTTATCCCCTGCTGTTATTTAGAGACATGATCGGTTCTGTCAACTAGTTTAGAATCCAAGCTTAGCAACGTTGGATGAACCCCCAGTACCAAAAGGTTTTAGAATGGATGACTTCTGCGACTATCACCAATGTAATGGGCATGGCACAGATTACTGTTTCACCCTGAAACAAGACATACAACGAATGATCGATGGAGGTCAAATCACTTTCGATGAGGCCAACCCGGTCCAACTGCAAAACCAGGCCATGGGTGTGTATAAAGATCCGCTAAATACCAAAGAGGTGTCGTACGTTATTAACACAATCTACCTAGATAATGAACCTGAAATAGCTAGCATTAACACCATCTGCTCTGACCATGAACAGCAAACACCCAATAAACCATTCATAGTGCGTATTCCTCCCACTGTATCAACATCCATGCCTCAACCATCATACGTCCCACATCAGCCATATGTCATCCAAGTGCCCCCCATCGTGGCAACTCCTAACACCCTGACCCGCAAAAAACCATACGTGGTGCGCATACCTCCTGTCGCTGCTACTGCAAACTCACCAACCCCTCCTATTCGGCATGCCTCTTACGTAGTCTAAGTACCACCCATGGTCACAACAACAGAGGTACAACCTCCAGCTAGGCCGACTCCGTACGTTGTTAGGACACCCAAAAGTCCTAGTGATCACCAATCCTCTAATTCCCAGACATAAAATAAACCAAACCCCTATGTCATCAAGGTGCCTAACCAGTCTAGTATCCAACTGCAAGCAACTGTCCAACCGCAACCCCACCCAACTCCATATGTAGTACGAATCCCAAGGTAACCTAGGGCCTCAAAACCAACCATGCCCCCACGTCCCACACGAGAATGCTTGGCAGATAAGGGGACGTTGAATATAGAATCATACCCGTAACTCTACTCCCAACATCAAAATGCGAAAACTCAAAAAATTACTAAATAGATAAATAACAAAAAACAAACGGTCTGAAATGACATTAAACTACAACTAGTCTAGGACGACATTAAACTATCATGTTCACAACGACATAAAACTAGCCATGATCAGAAATGGTCGATCAATCGAGAAATCCACCCGTGTCATTCAAAACATCCCTTACTTACACTGGGGCCCGAAATGGCCTTAAACTACGCATATGGCCCAAAATGGCCTTAAACTAGTGTGAATCTGGCTCGAAATGACCTTAAAATAGATCATCCACTTATATTTGTTTTCCTCTCCAATTTTGGCTCACTGTTCGAATTTACGCTTGCATTACCATGTTGCCAATAATAATTTTTGCGATTATCTTTTGTTTATCATTATAATCCGACTTATAATTACATCCGTGCATTACACCTAAACCACAAAAACAAACCAAAACATTTTACATTGCCATGTCATGTTTGCAATTAAACTCAAAATCAACAAAAAAAAATTTTTACATGAAATGATGTACAAGTACAAGAGTTAACTGGTTTCATTCATCTCAATTTACAATTCCCATATAAATTTGAGTCAAAATAATTTCATAACAAATGCTAAACATCAGGGATAGGAGGATCATCCCCTTTGGACCCATTAGCATCATGGGCCCCCATTCCACTGGGGCCAGCTTCGTAGACATCGTCACCGCCTTGATCCTGAAAGTGCAAAAAGAGATAATCAATGTAAGAACAAAAGAAAGACAAAACTTTCAAATAATATGCAGCGAACGAATTTCATACTAACAAAATGCTTACCATAGGGGATCCCCCTAAGCCAAATTCCAATCGACGAAGGATTTCCTCTTTCGAGACACTGGTCCAATCGGTCCTGTCAAGGCTTAGGTCGACATCTGCCAAGGCCTTCCCCTTGTCAACAGCTGACCAAGTGGAATGCTTTAAAGGGAATTCACCCATAGACACCTCCCTAGAAGCAGTTGTAATCATCCTTGTAGGCAACTCCATCTTAATAGTTGCGTTCTAAGCAAAGGTATAGAATGCAGAGCACAGACCCAGACCCTCCACAAACATCTCAAGCTGATGCTTTTCAATAGACACCTCTTTCAATGATTTCTTATAATGATTCTTGTGGTTCTTTTCATCCTGACCCCATTTCCGTACCTTGGAAGTGAAAGCTTTCCAATCTTGGCACTTGAGGTTTAGCAGATCCACTTGGGCCTTACGCCCTACTAGTCTCCTTGTCAGTGACACGTGGTGGTTGAGTAGGTTCCAGTATCTAGTGTACGTGACCTCGGAAGTCCACCAAGAGCGATCACCACTTAGTTTAGCATAGGAGAACTCATACTGAGCCTTGAGATCGTCATGCTCAACTGACAACTTGAAAACTTCCTTTTCCTTTGCTTGCACTTGCAACCACAACTACTCGATGGAATGCCTACAAGTCCAAAGCAATTTGGCATTGTGAACAAGACCTTCCACCACTTTGTCATAAACTGGCCTTGGCACCTACTCGACTTCTGGGGATAGTGTTGGCAGACTCTCTATGCTAACTGTCTCAGAAGGATCCCACCTTAGTTTAGCACCTATGCACACAAAAAGAACAAACGCTAAAATGACAAAAACAAGGTGTGAAACTCTAAAGTTGCAAACAACTCAAAACATATATACCTATCTCAGGGTGGACTTCCTGAATTCGTTCAGCAACTTCCTCAATGATACCAGCCACAAAATCCATTTTACTTGGCATCTCTGTCCAAGTAAATGGCCCACGAGTGCAAGATGGACTAGCCTCCACAGTCCTTTCAGGGGGAACCATTTTCATGGGCACGTCCAGTCGCATTGTTCTGGTCTCACTACCTTCATTTGAAAGGGATGAAAAACATAAAAATAAACTACCATAGAAACAACAACTCACAAAGCGGTGTAATAAAATAAAAGAAAACATACCATGTTCCCTATCCCCTTCTGGGTTTGAAGGGTCGCCAAGGTCCAACCTTCCCTTGAGGAAGCTACTGAACATTTCATCCACACCACTCTGGTCATCCACTAGTTTGGTCTCCGTGGTGTCTTCCCGTAGCTCCTCCATTTTTTTCATCTGATCCTTGCCAGCCTCCTCCTCATCGGTCACTAACTCTGTTGAAGCTTCCTCCTCGTCAATAATAGTCTCTAATTCCTGCCTCCTCACTTCTCGAGTCAAGTCTGAAGGCATCAATGGCATGTAAGTGGTCAAAGTACAAATTATGAATAAGACCAAAACCATAAAGCAACAAGTGTACTAAGTTTACTTACCTTGGGCAGGCATCTTGAACCGTATATGCTTAACCCGTGGCTCGTCCACATTTGAGGCCTCCTCGATTGAATGTTCATGCTTTGTTAGCTTCGACTTGGCCTTGTCAATGGTTTCTTTGATGACCTATTCTACTCTTTTCACAGTATAAGGCACATCATCTGGTTCCAACCCCACACTATCACGTGTGTGGATTGAGGTACCAGATGATCCCCTTGTCGTGATAGATACGAATTCATCAATTCCCTCAGGCGCATCCTGGGACTTGGCTATTTCAAACAAATGGTTGATCCACGGGCAAGATAATTGACCTCGATCCCGTAGAACATACTTATTATCTACATGAACTAGTAGAAATTCGGCTAAATGGCAAAGATAACTGGCAAAGAAGGAAAAGGTAAAGTGGGACTACACCTCAACATTTGAGCGCAATCGCACTATCTCCTTGTTGACGCCCGACAACAAAAATTGGGCCCAGTTATAACGCATTTCCTGTTTCTAGGACGGTTCGCATAATACGCATAGCCTCAACACCAATACTCCACACCTGCGAAAGGGATTTAGGGAATACCCATGCACTAAACAAGGGATATAACTCATTCACTTCCTTAACTTTTGACTTCCCCTGTATAGGGAATCCCTTAGCACCCTTGGTAATGCCCAACCAGTCCTCTAATTCATAAACCGTATGAAGCTCTTTATGAGCCCTGTCCAAAGCTACACTTATACCATCCACCGGTACACCAAACAAGTTCTAAAAGAATTCAGGCGATAGATGGAAAACTACCTTAACACCCTTAATCCGAGTGCTATAGTAAGAGATGGAGTTGTCGAACGAATCAACGATTCCGATCATTTCGGCTATTGATACATCAGGACTAGGGGTGGTAAAGAGCTCCATAAGGCCGGTGTCATTTAAATAATGGGTAATGGATGGCGGGGCATGGTTACATAACCATTTTTGAGCCTTACTGACCTCCCCAAACTTCATTGACAGGGTAGTCCCAGTTCGCCCTGTTGTAACAGGGTCCCCACCAGAAGGGGCATCAACTGTAAATACAATTCGAAATCATCATATCAGTATAACCCCCGGTAGTTGAACAAACACGTTAACACATTTAGAAAATATTGTCACCTATCTTCAGTAGTGGACTTAGATGTGCTACCCAAGTCAGAGTCACAAGGAAAAATTGGTCCCTTATGCAACCAATCTCCATGCAACCATCCACAAGCTTTGCACAGTGCGAACGCTCTAGAGAACCATTTGTGAAAGTGGACAATATCACCCTTGGTTTGACCTAATATAGCTCCACGAAGGGTGGGACCTTCCATAAAGGTCTCTAGAGTGGTACGAGCTAGAGCAAGCCCATCATCTTCAATGCATGTTCCGTTTGGGTTAACTCGGGGCCTGTAAAAGAATGTTTGTCAAAATAGAAGCAAATGCCAAACAACATAAAAAATAGAAATAACGAGCTTAAACGATCGTACCTATCCACCCATTACACGATGCTAAGAGGGTTCTGGAATAGCGTGTGCGCACGCACAGCTAAAAATAGGGTGTTGTTGAGATAGCCCTACCCTCACAGCAATTGGGACCACATGTGCGCTAATGGGCATGTAGACCTGGGCCCGCTAGAAGAACCGTCCTCAGTTACAAGTGGCCCATCGTCAATGTCTTTCATGAAGATCGTGACACCCTCCGAGGCTCTTGGCAACATGGCCTCAAGCACGCTCCATGCTACCACTTCACTTAGGTGCGACCAGACAACCACTTTAAACCTGTCCAGGATGAAGGCTAGGAATTCACATGCCCCTTCCCTAAACCAGACCCCATTGTTGTCAACGGTTAGATCCGAGGTAGGTTCATCGGCCTTAATGCGGCCAAACCATGTCAGTACCCTTACTAGCTCGACCACCAGGAGAAAAGGTTCAGTGTCCCTGAAAGCAACCAAAATGCCACGGTAGATCAGCCATACATGAAAAGTAGATGAAACAACAAACTTCCATGTTTTAGGCCAACAGTTAGAAAAATTACAAACCGTTCACACTTAGCATATATGCTATAGAAAATCATCAGCATATACACTATGAATCTATTTACAGTCAGCATATACGTCGTGGAAAACAGTCAGCATATATGCTATGCAGACCGCCAGCATATACTTCGTGCAAACAGTTTACCCTGAACACTGTGCAAATAATTTTACGTCGAAAACAGTTCACACCATACGCCATGAAAACAGGTCTACACTATACCCCACTTGAAAAGAATTAACTGTTCACACTCAGCGTATACGCTGTCAAAAATCATTTTCATTTAGCGTATACGCTGTGAAAATCCTCAGGGTATACGCTGTAAAAGCCTTCAGCGTATACGCTATGTAAAAAGTCTACGCTAGACACTGTAAACAATCTATGAACAGTCTACGCTGGACGCTAATAAAATCATCTACACTTCATGATGGTAAAATCATTTATGCTGTGCATTGACAACAGATTACGCTACAAACAATTTAGGCTATGTATAGTATACACTCAGCATATAGAAACCCTCTACGCTATCTATCTACGTCAGGCGTATATGCTGGAACCCTCTACGCTATCTCTCTACGTTGGGCATATACGCCGAAGCCCTCTACGCTACCGAGACTGTCTACACTACGAAACATTTACAAATGAAAATAACTAACAAAGTTAGGATCAGAGCCTACCTGTGTGATGATCCAGGACATGATGGAACCCTCGGCCTGGGCAAACACTGTAGCATGGCCTCACTCTCCTCCGAGAAGATCAGGTCCGGTCCCTTCCTCCCCTGGCCTTTCACTTCCTTGCCTTTGCCCATCTCAGCATCCTCTACACTAGGATTGATAGGTTTACGTTGAGGGTCGAAACCACTTACGCCTACGCCGAGCCTCTACGTCGGGGTCTGAGCCTCTACACCAAGTTGGAGTCTCTACACTCACACTGAGTTGGGACATCTACGCTGACACTTTGACCTCTACGCTCTGCGTTTACGCTGGGGTTTAGTTGTCTATGTTTACGCTCAGGGTTTGGGTCATTTACGCTTATGCTCAGGTCTCATCATCTATGCTTACACTCAGGATTTATGCTAACAATTTACGCTCGATGTTTATGCTTGCTAGAAATTGAACGTGGTTACAAATGACGCCCCTGCCCTTTATATAGCACTCTGTTGCCACCACCACCGCCACCTTCTGGTTTGTATCTTTTTGCCTTTTTTTACTCATTTTAATTAAAATTCATTCAAAAATAAATATATATATATATATATATTTAATACAAAACAAATATTACTACATCCCAATTCCCCTATAAACCCAACTTCAAATGTTCACACGGAACATTCTAGTGCAAACTCTCCTGTGTACATTATCCGGCCCAGTATGGCCTTAAACTACCATGGCAGCCTGATAAGTCCTTAAACTGCCACACACAAATCCCCTGTAGCCTAGTATGACCTTAAAATACCATGGTGGCCCGGTATGGCCTTAAACTGCCACCCGTGGCCCAGTATGGCATTAAACTGCCACCCACAGCCCAGTATGGCCTTAAACTGCCATGTGTCCCGGTGTGACGATAAACCACCATCATGCATGTACACATGACTTAAGCTACTAGAAAACATGGAATAATACCTCATCACCTCATTATGCTCTCTGTTTATTGGCAGGAGTAAGCCTGATGGATTATCAGCATCTATCCACACCGTTAACCATCGATGGGCCGTACGGAAAGATCGCAAGGGACATTGACATAAATCTCATCCACTTAAGTTTATCAACAGACGATGCATTCATAGCCTCAACACAAAAAACACTAGATAACTATAAAGGTATGACAAAGTCCCTTGACATAGAAGCTGAAAACATCAACAAAGACCTGTTGACCGAAACCCCCATCACCATGCTCAATGGAGAAATTAAAATATTAAAATTAAGCACACTACTGCAACCTCAACTGGCGAAATACATAGAGGATATGGTTAGGGACAACATAAAAGCATTCACTTGGTCTTACACCAACATGCCCAGGTTAGATCCTCGAATCGTCCAGCACAACATTATCCTTGATCCAAAATTGAGGCCAGTAAAGCAAAAAGCATGAAAGGTTAAACCTGAGGTGGCATTGGCAATTCGGAATGAGATCACCAAACTTTATCAGGCTGGTTTCATTCGAGCTATCGATTACGCCGATTGGGTATCCAACATGGTCATTGTCCTGAAGAAGAACAGAAGCATTCGCTTATGCATTGACTTCCAGGATCTAAATGTTTCAATCATAAAAGACGATTTTCCTCTACCTAGCATTGATCAACTTGTTGATTCGACCGCTGGGCATGCCCTATTATCTTTAATGGATGGCTTCTTGGGATACAACCAGATACGTATCAACCCGGAGCATCAGCTCCAGACTACCTTTATGACACCATGGGGAACCGTTTGTTATACAATGATTCCCTTTAGTCTCAAAAACACTAGGGCCACATATCAAAGGACGATGACATTCATCTTTAATGATTACATGTTACACTCGCTCAACGACTACGTGGAAAACATCATGGTTAAATCAAAGACATTGGAACAACATGTGCAAGATCTTGACTTAGTACTAAAATGATGTTTAAAATATGAATGGAGACTTAATCCAAAGAAATGCATCTTCGTCATCAAAATAGGAAAAATGCTTGTATTCATAGCCTCGAAAGCAGGGATACGAGTAGACCCTGATGAAGTTAAGGCAATAACAAACTTGAAACCACCTAACAACCTTACCAAACTTCGAGGTTTACAAGGTAGATTACAATTCATCAGAAGGTTCATAGAAAAACAAACAGACAAATTAAAACCTATGAATCACTTGTTACACAAGAACGTCAATTTTGAATGGATCTCCCCAGTGCCAAAAAGTATTCGATAATATCAAAAAGGCACTTGCCCAACAACCCATGGTTTATCCACCTCAAAATGATAAACCATATTACATCTACCTTGCAACTTTAGATTCGTCAATCGCGTTTATGCTTTGCTAGAAACAAGATGACAAAACCGAAGCACCTGTCTATTACTTAAGCCATGCATTAGTTGCCTATGAGAAAAGGTATAATGGGGTTGAGAGGTCATATTTAGCCCTGGTCTTTTCTCTAAAGAAATGGCGACATTACCTCTTCCATAATCAAGTTAACATAATCTACAAGGATAATGTGCTTAGAGCCATCACCGAAAACATTTATGAGACAAGTCGGATAGCCCATTGGAAAGCCATGATAGCTGAGTTTAACCTACATTACATAGTGTAATCATCAGTTAAGGGTCAAGCCAGCAGATCAAATGACCATGTCACCAACGCATGATCAAGCAACAATAGAGCCAGAATTCCCGAATGAAAATATAAGCGCAATAGACATAGTACACAATGATTACAATGCCATTTTAAACTTTGATGGAGCATCCACCTCTCAAGGGGGAAGTGCTGCCTCCATTATCACCTATCCCTCCAGGGAGATCAGACCCTTTGCTTATCATTTCAACTTTCACTATACCAACAACATAGCAGAGTACGAAGGACTCCTTAGAGGACTCATGGCAGCACTAGCTTCAGACGTCACACGATTGGTGGTCAGAGGAGATTCACAACTGGTCTTAAACCAAGTCACAGATATTTATACATGTAAAGCCCAACATTTACAACCGTACTGTGACTTGGCAATATATTTAATGAGGCAATTTGAAAACATCGATGTGCAACACATCTCTAGGAATGATAATACCATCACAGACGCACTGGCCACCCTAGCGTTAAACATATCATCTGACATGTTCCATACATTATCAAGCTCCATAATCAACTGTGCCAAACCAATAACTGATACTCCTGATACGTTGCCAATTGAATCCATTAGCACAACACACATGATAGAATGGTATGACGACATAAAAGAGTACCTTCTACGCGGTGAAACACCACAACACTTAATGAATGCACAAAAAGACGCAGTATGAAAACGTTCTAGGCAATACGCACTGGTAGGCGACACATTGTGTCGTCGATCCTACGAAGGCATATTACTAACATGTGTTAGTAGTACTAATGCCCAAACCATCGTTGAACAAGTACACAACAGACTATGCGGAGGACATATAGCACCAAAAGCAATGGCAACAAAAATAAGGCGCTTAGGCTATTATTGGCCACACATGGAGTATGATTGTCTCTCCAAGACTAAAACATGCAGTGCATGTCAAAGACATAGTAATCTAATCCATGTCCCACCAAATGAGTTGCATACAACACAAATCACATGGCCCTTTCAAAAGTGGGGGCTGGGCCTTATCGGACCAATAACACCTTCATCTTCTGCAGGGCATAGTTTCATCATAATTACAATAGAATATTTCACGAAGTGGGTAGAATTTGTGCCCCTTTCGGAAGACTACATCTAAACACGTGTGCAACTTCATTCTCGAAAACATTGTCACCTATTTTGGCATCCCCATGACCATCATCACTAATAACGGGCCACAATTCAGTAGTGTCAAAACCAAGACTTTCTGCCAAAGTCTAGGGATCAAAAACTCATTTTCATCCCCTTACTACCCTCAGAGCAATGGGCAAGTAGGGGCCACAAACAAAACCATCATTACAATACTCAAAAATATGCTTACCCAAAGCAAGAGAATATGGCACGAATAGTTGGTATATGCATTGTGGGCATATCGCACGACACATCGAACTTCAACAGGTAAAACTCCATATAGCCTTGTTTATGGTTCAGAAGCTGTTTTACCCTTGGAATTATAGGTACCATCTTTAAGGATCACACTCTCCGGACTCCTAGACGAAGAGCAAAACAATGATCTATGCATCATTGACTTGGATCCGGTGAAGGAGGAATGCATACGTGCACTCGATCAGATCGAATGGTACCAAAAATAGTAATGACAGCGCCATCGGCATGACATTCATAAGCGTCCCATCAAAGAAGGTGACCTTGTACTTAAGGCCATATAAGAACACCCAGACAGATTCTCAGTTAACTGGGAAGGACCTTACTTGGTCACCAAAGCATACGACAACGGAGCATTCAAGTTAGCTGATATGGAAGGAAATGACCTTGCAAATCCTACTAATCACTTGTTCCTGAAAATGTTCTATATTTGAGTACAGGCTCAGGTACGTGCGAGTCCTGGTGTCATGACTATAAACTGATACCATAGCTCGTCCTGGAATCATGACGGTAAACTGATACCATAGAGTAGTCCTAGAATCATGACTCAAAACTGATACCATAATTCATCCTGGCATCATGACAGTAAATTGATACCACATAGCATCTGCAATGACAATAAACTAGCACCCGTCTGGTATGATAGTAAACTTACATAGTCTCACTTGTCGGAGTCCGCTAAGACTATAAACCGGTTTGCCTCTTCGCAGTCTGCCAAGACTAGAAACTGGCAATGTATCGTCCGCCACGATGCTAAATGGGCAATGTCCAATGGGTCATGACATAAAACTAACCCATGACAGTCCGCTAAGACTATAAATTGGCAAGTTCATCTCTATTGCTTCAATCCATGCCTGCATTCAAACTTCATCAGAATCGCTGCATTGCTCGCCACCGACCGATCCTCACAACTTTGCTGCTAGCCATATAATGTGCCAAACATCTCATCTAGTGCCTTCATTTCACCAATTGCTATTTAAGTTTAAGCCTGCTTACTCACCCATGGTTTTCTTATCTTCTTGGAGTTGTGTTTGCAGGATGAGACTCAGAGGTGTTTCTACAAGAATGCACTTCGTTATAAGTAGCAAGGTGAGACATTGTTCACAACACACATGGCAAGACTAAATCAAACCATTCACTAGTATGTCCCCACTCCCTGGTACATTTCCTATCTATTTATCGACATACTCCACTCAGCCACACCTCTGATACACCCAGCACACTCAAAACTCTGAGTACACTGTTGTGCACTATAACACCTCTAAGCAGTTACAACACACAACACAACACTTGAGCATGAGTACAAGATTGAAACAAATCTTCTTCCAAAGAAACAACATCCCTTCCCATATAAAACACAAGATGGGATGGTAGTTGCCTTAAGAGCATGTGCTCATGTCTAAAATAATCGAGTGACATCCCGTTGCATGGCTTTGGCTCGCCGCCAACAGGCTTCCCCCTAAAACACTAAACAAGGGCCCTGTTCCTCCAAAGAATGAAACACATTATCACGTGACTTTGGTCTCGCCAACAAGTCCTCTTGGACACTAACAAGATTCTTGTTCCGCCAAAGGATGTGCATCGTATGCCTTGATTCCGAGTTTGCTAAATAATGGCTATTGACAAGAATCAGCATGATACACACCAGAGCATCCTCGTTACTAAGCACAATCCCTTAATCAATTCTCAATCTCCACAATCTCCATGTCCCTACCCAGCTACAAGTTTTACTTCTCCAATCCTATGTACTACTAAAGACAGTGCGATGATGTCTAGTCACGTGGCAAAGGACAAAGTCTTGATCGACTTACTTGTGGTGTTTTGCACTTCTTTGTCGATGCTTCTCAGGTCAATTCCTCCAAGCGTCAACAAAGAGGGGCCAATGAAACACCGAAAAATTTCAAGCTTAGTACTTCTCCAACAAGAACTAGGCTAAGTCATGACGTTCCTCAACATGGCTGAAGCTTGAGGGCCTCACAAACGACTTCAAGCAGAGTCGAACTCAACAAGAATTAGGTCCTTGGGACTTGGCGATGACCACGACAACATCTGCTATCGAACCTGGCAACTTCGAAGCTTGAAATACTTAGTTTACACTAAGAATGTATTCTCAGCATATACGCCCAGCGTATACGCTCGATGCTCAGAGCGTATACGCCCTAGATTGCATCCCCAACATATATGCCCAGCGTAGACGCCTCACATGTACGCTCAGCAGGTACAACTAATGTATACGCCTCACACGTAATCCTTGAAGATGGCATGGAAATAGCACTGTAGAGCAAGGTTTGGTACAAGTCAAAAACTCACATGAGCAGAGCAACCATCAGCATACACCCAGCGTATACACCCGGTAGATAGCGTATACGACCAGAACATCCAGCATATACGCCAGCATCCATAGTGTATATGCTCAGTGTATACGCCCAGTACATCCAGCGTATACGCCATCCATGCCTAGCATATATGCCCAGAGTCTACGCCTGCCTGATACAGCGTATACGCCCTCCATGCCCAACATACATGCCCAGAGTCTACGCCCGCCTGATACAGTGTATACGCCCAGCGTATATGCCCAACAGATGTAACATGTTGTACACTTGTAAATTTTATTCTTTCGTGCCTGGTCAATGCACCACGTGTCATCCTAAACCTGTATAAAAACCCCAATTTTTCATTAGATAGGGGTTGGCAATTTTGAGCAAAAACTAGAGAAAAACAGAGACGCTGAGAACCAGAGCAGAGAACCTTGTATGCTGGACAACCCTGTACGTTAAGCATACAGCTTCTACGATGTTCCTACAGTGTGAACCAACCCACAGTCATCCCTGCATCCATCGGGGCTATTCTTCTATCTTGTGTCAAAGCCACAACTGCGTTAGACCGGTGCATTGTAACTCTCATTTTGAAATACCATTGTTACATTTTCTTCCTAAAATATGTTACAGTTTGCATTAATTATTGCATGTATACTGTTTACGTTGTTTTATGTTTATTCTCTGTTCGCATCAGTTACGCTGTTTATGCTCCACTTTACGCATGTTACGTCGTTTACATATAACCCAGCGTATAGCACTTTGGTGTACGTTTGGGGAAATCCTTGCTTGATCCGCGTGCAGACCACTCAAGGTACTTTACCTTTGTTAATTCCAGCTTGCCATAAAGCGAAGGTAGGGTCTTTTGTGCATGTCCAGAGATCTCCAGGTCTCTGTTTCCCTCCAGCCGAAGACCGCCGATTTTAGGCAGTACAGTGATATAGTTAAAGATCAAGATAGTGATTAGTTTGGGCTAAAGTTAAAGTAGAATGGAATAAAGGAATTCAAGTAAATGATTAGTTGGGGTTGAAGTTAAAGTAGAATCCAGTGAAGATGAAAATAATAATGGTTTAATGGACCATGAAATCAAGCATGGATAAGTTGTTCCAAAGGAATTTGATCTAATAGCATTAATGTTGGAACTACTTCTAATGAATCCTCATTTTCTAAATGACTTATTCTTTAGATCCATTCCAAGTTTTAGGATACCTTTTTTTGATGGCTTTAACTTAGATGTATGTTTATGATGTGTGTATATGTATTGTACATAATGTAATTTATGTCATATCCATCAATTACATTATTTCAAAGCTTAAGTTGAAGTGATGTCTTATTTGTATTTTGCTTGGAGATTACAGATTCTAACCTTTACATTGTATTTTAATTAGAGATGGACTTATTGCATAAGACAATCTAATAATCTTTATAGTTACTATTAGAATGGGAAATTCATTTTACTCTTTTCAAAAGTAGTTTGTGAACATATAAAAAGTATTGATTGAAAATCATTAAAATAATATTTCCCATTTATTAATATTACATGGTAAGTACTTTAGTATTAGAACATCTATCAACTATCATGGAACATAATGTTGTAATTTCTACATATTCAATATGTTTTTATTGTATGAAAGAAGATTATCTAGGATTAAAGTAGAACATGATGAAGGAGAAATAGATGATGGTTTAACGTATGATACCATGTCACCATTAGATGAGTTTTTTCCTAAGGACTTTAATCTAAAAACATTAATGTTGGAGCTACTTCCAAAGGACCTTCATTTTTTAAATGATTATGATCTATAATTTATGTAATATCATGTTGAATCCACTCCATATTTTGGGGGTTTCAACTTAGATGTATGATTATGATGTGTGTATATCAATTGTACATAGAATAGTTCAAACAAATGTAATTTTTGTAATATCCATCAAGTACATCATTTTCATAGTTAAATAGATGTAGTTCAAAGCTTTAGCTTCATTGATGTCTTATTTGTATTTTATTTGGAGATTAGAGTTTATAACATTTTATGTGACATTTACTTTCTATTTTTATTAAAGATAAAGTTATTGCAAAAGCACATATAATGTTGTCCACTAATACAATTAGAATGGCAATTAATTCTGCTATTTTTAGTAGTAGTTTGTGAGCATATAAAGAGCATTCTATTGCAATTCATTAAAATAATGGTTTGTATTAGAATAATGTTTATTAATTTATAAAGTAGTTTAAAATTAGAATGGTTATCAATTACCATGGGACACATTATGATTTCTACATATTTAACATATTTTTCTTATGCAAAAGACGAATTACGATTCTCATACAAATACAAAAAATGATTTTTGAATTTGGAATAATGTTAATTTTTATGGTTTTCATAAAAAATAAAATATGAAAAGTGGAGTGGAATGGGATATTTTCTCTTTCTTTACCATAGTAAGAGAGACTTCTAAAAACTTCTTTTACCTTCTAAAAAAAATTCTTTCTTTTTTTATCTTGAGCATTTTCAAGATTACGTTGCTTGTTCATTCCCTTGAAAACTAGGGATTGCCTTCAAGAAGTGGAAGATATTATTTATGATGTCATATGTGGCTAAAATTAGAACATACGATGTGAACAAACACTTAATTACCATATAGAAAATGGTTGCAACTCAATCAAATTTTTGGCACATTGTTTATTTCTATTTTTTTCTTAGCTTAATTTAAAATAGATTTTAGGAGAGAGCATGCATGTATCTTCACATAATCAAAATTTATGCTTTATTTCTTTAAGTACCTAGAGTTTATTAGTGTGTTGGTAATTTGTAATTTGTATTTTGAAACTAAAGCTAAAACTATAATTAGGATTGTCTTGTAGTATTAGTCAACCTAATAGGGGAAACTCATCAAGCTACTTTGCAAAAAATCTAACTTCATTGTGTTAGCCAATATTGGTGGAGTTATTTCCTTTAGGTCAAATTTGAACTTCATTAATATTGTTGAAGTCAACCTACTGATAGTGGCCAACTTGACATGGATCCTTTACAGCTTTAGAAAATCACATCTAGATCAAATTGATTACTAAGGTTGGCTTAGTCTAATGAAGATATACATTTTGAGAGAGGTATAACAAGGTTAACTTGAGGATAAAGGGGATGATCTATTCATAAATTTCTCATATTTTTAATAGTCTTCATTGGATTAATCCATGGTTAGGGTGAACACGTGTACTTGAATAAGATAATTAATCAATAAACACACAAATAAATAGTTTATAATATAATATGGAAGTTATGTGTTTGATTCTAGTAGGTAACTTTTCATTATTACGTTCTAATTAATTTCTATGAAAGCTTTGCATTGGCTATATATCATAAGGGTTTATATAATCATCAAGTTCTAGTTCCAACATCCCTCTCTCAATAATATGGTGTAGAACATGAACTTAATAACTTACAAAAACTGATTAGCTATGAATACTTCCAAAATCATGTCTTCTAATAGTCATTCACTACTTTCATAAATTACACATCCATGTGTAAATTCAAGGACTTCTTATGAATCCTCCAACTAATGTCTTAATATTTTAAATTATGACATTCTTATTTCCTCATCTTTTCTATTGATGAATTTCAATTAAATATTTTTACAATTTTAGAGTACAATAAGTAATCCAAAAGAAAAATTTAAAATTTCCCTCGTCTCGCTCCTGGTCCCTACTAGCCTCAGCCACGTCCTAAATGCTCTTAGTATAAGAAAAGGCTTGGCTAAGGGAATGCAGGGTGAGGTAGTAGAGTTTAGACTTAATAAAGTCGTTTACCGCTTTCTTAAAAATGGCCAACAAGTAGGCCTTCGCAATCGGCTTCCATATTCATTCAAGATTATGCTCCACCGTTGTATGAATCTCTACATAGATTCTAGTGGGTCCTACTTAACGCTCATGAGCTAGACTACAGTGACTTCCTATTTTAGGTTGTACTTGAAGCAGGTCATGGACTGACTTAGCAGCTCCTCTAAGGTTGAGATGAAGGTGCATGGAAGCACACAATACCAATCTAGAGCTTTGCCTATTAGGGACATGACAAAGACATGGATGATGGTGTGAGGCCATGGTTACAATAGTAAGGACTTAGACCTGAATGTTACTAGATGCATGTTTGGTTCACCCTTCCTATTGTACTTTGTAAATTGGGGGAATGGCACTCTTGGGGGTAGCATGAGCATGGGGACAGCTGGACTGATTAGGTCATCATGGTAGAACTCCATGACTTGAATGGTCTTGGAACCGACGACCTTAAGCTATTTGATTTCTTTAGTTAGGGTTTGAATGAATTGGAAAGCTTGATCCAAACCCAGGAATATTGGAGACAATTGTGGGGCTGCCTGAGTAGCCATCATGGGTGACACTGTTGGGGTGGTGGCTTGTCCCATGGGAGGTGCCTTTGGGGCCACTCCAGCAAGTGGTGCTGCATGGGCAATCCACCACCTAGTGGGTGATGCTATATGGACAGAAACCATTGGTGATGCCATACTACTTGCCCAGTTGGCAGGGTGCTCCATAGCCCTGTGTTTGGTTGCACCACCTATGGAACTTGGTACTCTCGGGGTCAAACATAATGTGATGTCTGAGAGGGTTACATAGTAGGGAGAGGAGTAGTTGGCATCCACCACACAGTTGAGAGTGGGTCTGCTACTGGTGGTGGGACAAATGTAGATGATGGAACAAGAGCAGAACTCACGTGAAATTGTGACGTAGGCACAGTGTGCATGTATGGCAGCATAGCCATGACTGACGTTAGGTACGATGCTGGAACAGATTGGGAAGGGAGCATTACTGGAAACGAAGTTGAAGGGCTTGTGTGTTGGTACATTGAAAACATGGGATGGCTGCCTATTACTGAATAGGACTTGGGCTATGGAAGGGTTGTGGGAACAATGAATGAGGTAGAAGAGAAGAGTGGGTTTGACGAAAAGATAGCAATGGAAGGGGTAGCCATGATATAGACCTGGCCACCACCTTTGAAGTGGGAGTCCAACTCCTCTTTTCCATCCTGAAATTCCTCATTGTAGTGGGACACTATGTCTTTTTCCCTAGACCTACTCACTTGCATCAATTGGTTTAACACCCATTGATATGCTTTAGTTAGCAAGATGGTGACATCAGGACTAGGGATGAACTCCCTTTTGTTTCGATAGAGGAACTTGAAGTTACATTTATCCTTGACTTCTTGGCAGTCTAAGGGTATATTCACTTAGAATTTTGCACAGAGGAAATCATATCGCTCTACATCTTATGCCAAATGCTTGGATGATAGGTGTTGTAGCCTCCAAATTTGAAGTGGGAATAATAGTGGTAACAGGATTCATTTTCTGTTGTAAAGTGGATAGAAATAGCTAGGGTGTGTACAGGTAACAGTTACAAATAGTGCATTGTTACATTGAGTGGTTGTAGTTGAGAACTGTAGGTGAGGAGGTTGAAAATGGGTACATCGAGAAGTGCCAAAAACTGGTTTCCTTCACTATTACACCTGCTACATTGAGCAAGACTACTATGATGTAGAGGATGCAAGCAATGTAATATGATGGGTAGTGTACCACAATGGGTAATGTAGCACAGTAGAGAGGTGTTACACTGTCAGCATATCACACTGGTTGGGTTGCTACGCCACATAGGACATAGGTAGCATAGTGTAGTCAACAGAGTGAACATGGTATAGTAAGCGGTTGGAGGCGTTCATCCTACAGGGTTCTAGAGGAACCATCATTGTGACTAGTCTGCACCACCATGTGCATAGACAACCACAAGGGTGTCACTTCTATGCTAGTAGGTAGCAGGGTATAGATAGCATGCAAAATTACCCATGATGTGCAAAAATGGAACAAAGAGATTCTTCTTCTAGTGCCAAAAACTATAGCAATTAAAAATATTGGTGGTTGGAACACTAAGAGGCTCTGAATGGTCTAGTCAATCAGATAGGGACTTAGTCAGTGTACAATAACCTTTCGTAAACAATTGTTTTAAAGATATTACATACAACTTAAGCGATAAACGTAAACTAATAAGCAATGATGCAAAATATGGTGATAGAAAAATGAAGTAAAAAAGGCTTGACTCAGATAGTTCACCACCCCAAAATTGAGAGATTTGATCTTTTTTTGGCTAGAGAAGGTGTAAAACTGATGTGCAGTGTGGATTGACATACCTTGTAATGAAGTGGTATGGTCAAGGCTCCTTGAACTACTATCAATAGCTTGCTAACAGGAATAGGTGAGCCAGTATTCGCTAGGCTAGAAGAGATCTGGAAACTGCTACTACTGGGGTTTGTTGTTTGTCAACCCTCTGCTTTCCAGTCTCTTTGCCAAAGCTAATCACCAGAAAGCTAAAATGCCAAAATGCTGATCTTCGAAGCCAAACACAAAGAAGATGATTCTCAAACCCAACAATGTCAAAAGCCAACCCTTTGAACGTTGTTCGCTGGGGTATTTATAGAGCCAACCCTTTGAACATTTCTACACTGCAGTGTAATGCTAAATGTGAAACCTGTTGTGCTATGACCATACCATTCAACTTGCATTTGCCAAAATCCAGAGAACTACCATGTTTATTATAGAGAATGCCAAAAATGAATGCAAAGTAGAGCCTATGCTCTAGGACTACATCTTCCCTACTCTTGTGAGCAGGGTCAAGCATAATGACAACTTTGGGAATAACCAGGGGATGCAAAACAAAGGAAACTTACTAATCCTTGTCTGTTGAAAAGATGCTGGGATAGGAGTAACCATTGCCAACAAGTTTTGGAGTTAACCAGAGACATCCTGATGCTTCCACATGAGTGTTACCCTACTTACACTGCCCAATACATCGGCATAGCATAAACACCTACATGTTATGCTACCTAGCATAGCCACCAGTCTTGAGAGAAATTTTTCCAGAAAGCCAAAGATACCTGTCTGAGGCCTGGCTAGGAAAGAAACTTCTATAATTAACAACCCTACCATCTATGTTGAAAGGTCCTCAGACCTACAGAGTTCATCCTTGGGATACTTCCATGCTTTATGTCTCCACTACGCTGTGCTATGTTGTGTAACGTAGCATACAATAGCAGCCAGTGCAACACGCATCCTTGCTTGATTTACAGTGCTTTATTGAGAAACTTTTCTTGGTGCCTAAGGGCAAAGTTGGACAACTAGTCTTGGAGATCAGAGTATGGCTAGGTGAAATTCTTTTGCTAGAACCACTTGGCAAAGGACCTTGGTGCTTTCTGACCTTGCTACGCTATGCTACACTGTGTAGTATAGAACAACATAGCATCCTATGTTACTTGGATTTTGACTCATTTTGCAAAAATTTTGTCATGGGATGATGATAATTTCTTGGCGTGATGGAAAAACAAGCATGCTTGATGGTTAAGGTAGGGGAAAATATGTTCACTTTGTCAAAATTAGTCTATGTAGAAGCATTGCCATTGTAGAACCCCACTATGTTGTGCTACACTCGGTAGGGTACCACAACATAGCACTCAAATGAAGAGGACTTTTGAAAAAATTTGCCACATTTTTGATGCATCATGTTGCTCATGCATTAAGGATGATGTTGGGTAGATAACCTAAAGGACTAAGTCGTTGTCAATCTGCATCTTAGGTGCTTGATCAGTCTTCTCAAGGCCTGCTACGCTGTGTAGCATAGCAAGTTTCATAGTTAGAAACTTGTTGAATTGTTTCACTCATCCTGAATACTTTCGACAACTTCTAGCATGGTCCTTGGGTAGACCATCAGCTGGGTCAAGCATCAAGTTGGGCAAGCTAGAGGGTGTAGCAAGCCTGTTAGCCTAGCAGATAGAAAATTTTTCAAACTGTTCAGTCTACCCCTAGTTCTTCTTTAATGCAAACTGGCCTTGTGGCTAGGTGCCACATTGATTATGCTATAGAGGGAAGTAGGTAGACTCAAAAGTAACATTGCAAGCATTAGGACTTCTGGGGTGCCATGTCATCTGCATGGTCCAACGTGACACCATGCTTGCAGAGATCCTTGCCCAAATTTTGGGACTGTGTTGAATCATTAGAGTCCTAAAATTTATGGTGTTTCACTAGGAATGTCATTTAGAAGAAAGAGTTAAGAACTTATGCACAAGAATTCACAAAAGAAAAACAATCCATCAACCTAGAATGGAATAATGATAAAACGAGAAATGAGGTGGAAAATGAGAAGAAAGATGGAAAGGAGAGAATGCAATGGAATCCTAGGAACATGGTTGTATAAAGTTCCTTGTGTATTTCATGGTTAATGTGACTCAGTAGAACTCATCCCAAATCCAGACTGAAGCAAACCACATCTAGTGATCTTGCATCAACACACTTGACCAATCCATCCACTTGAAGTAACAAGAATGCTTCCTCAAAGAGTCCCCACCATTCTAAGGAGAGTGAGATGTAGAAGCAAGAAGCGAGAAATGGCCTTAGGTAGAGGGAACCTTCAAGCATGGGTAACATGTCTTTCCAGTTTCATAACTAGTGCTTGTAGCTCTTTTATTTGGTCTAAGGGGTGTGCTTTAAATTCCCATGTTGTTGTTTTTTTCCTTTTGAATGGGAACGACACCATGCAAAGACCCATGCATTTCCTCTTTTTTTTGCATTTATTTTGTCCAATGGGTGTGCTTTGAATTCTCACTTTTCTCCTTTCTTTTCTCCTTTTTTTTTCTTTTTTTGTTATTGTTGTTGTTGTTTTTTTTTTTTTTGTGACAATAACACCATGCAAATAATTATTTTTATTTACTTAGCTTCCCAATTTTTGAACAATGTCAGAATGGTGAAAAACCTAAAAAAGAAAAGCATCCAAGCACCCAAGAGAATGGCCAGCACAAATGCATCGAATTCCCTTGAAGTCACATCCTTTTCATCCTTTGAGTCTTTTCTTGATTTGAAAAGTACCTAGCCACCAATTCATTAAAATTTTACTTAAAAAAAGGGACTATATAGTTCCAAGCCAAAGGAGACCATAGAGTTGTATGGATGAGTGGACGGCATGGACTCATTGCTTGTTTTACCAAACAAACCATAATATCAGCATAATAATTCAAAGCTAAAAATCAAACATTAGCAATCAATATGATATAATATAATCCACAATCATGAGCACTTATTGGATGATGAATAAAGGAAATGAAGCAAACAAAGAAATAGTAAAAATATGAATGATGGTGTAAAACAAAAATAAGAAAAGTTGAAAGAATGTGTAAAACAAAAATTCAAAAAGAATTGAGGGGCTAGAACATTTAGCATAGGTGACCATCTCCCCCACAACTAAGTTGGAAGGAGGAGATCCGAAATAGTGAGCAAGGTTGTCCATCAAGAGAGGTAGCATGTGTACTAGCTATCCTAAGCTCTTGGAAAGGTTTCGTTTGTTGCACATTGACCAAAATTTTCTTATCCTAGCTCTCAGGTTTGTATATTGACATGAGCCCTAAAGGAAAATTTTCATAAATAATATAAGGTCCTCCCCACAATGTTTTAAATTTAGTACATTGTGGCACATGTGTGGGATTCTCGTAGAGAACCTTATCTGCTAGCTGATATTTAACTTTCCTAATTCTTAGGCCATGACGCTATTTATTGAAGACCTTATGCACTTCGTTAGCTGACAAGGAAGCTAATTGGTTTTCATCTAGCAAGTTAAGGATTAAGAACCATTTTTTCTATGCTAGACCAAGGTCAAGGTTGAGGTCACATGCTGTGGATAGTGTGCAGAGCTTAGTTTGAATGGGAAGCATTGGTAATTTACTATACACTAACTCAGAGTGAGAGGAGCCTGTAGGGAGTTTCCATGTGGAGCAATATGCCCAAAGAGCATTGTTCAATTTAGTGTCCTAATCTCAGCTAAATATGCTAATAGTTCTTGTCAATATTTTCATAATCTCCCTGTTGGTGACTTCTACATGATCGTTCACTTGGAGGTGGTATGGTGTAGGCAATTTATGCTCAACCCCTAAGTGTTGCATTAATTTCCAAAAAGCTACATCTGTGAAGTATGTACCATTGTCTGAAATAAGTGCACATAGCACAACAAACCTATTTATGATTTGTTGTTGAACAAATCATGTAGCTGTAGATGATGTACAATCTTTAATAGTAGCTGCTTCAGCTCGTTTTGTTAGGTAATCAATGGCAACAATAATATAAAATTTTCCATTAGACATTAGTGTAATTGTCCCCATAAAATCGATTCCCTAAATGTCGAAGGGTTCTAATGGTTGAATCCATTATTGTGAACCCTCCATTCTAGCAGTCATTCCCCCAACATGTTGACAACACTCACAAGATTGGACGAAACGATGGGCATCCTAAAATATTATAGGCTAATAATATCCTACAAGTAGGATCTTGATGGCCATTCATCTCCTAGCATAATGAACCCTACAAGGACCCTCATGAGCATCTTGGAGAGCTCGTAGTTGATCAATATTGCAAACACACCATCGAACCAAGCCATCAGGACACCCTTTGTAAAGTTGCCCATTGATCTCTATAAAGTACTTGGCTCAGTGAAGAAACTATTGTTTATTCTTAGGGTTCAACTCTTGTGGTGTTTTTTGGGACAGGAGATAGGTAAGAATGCTACTATACCAATTTTTCTCCATGTAGTAGCCAATATGTATAAGGAATGATCGAATATCTTTGACAATTTCTAGTTGATGGGTAATTCCTTGCATAATTTTGATTTTCTTGGGATCTACCTCTATCCCTATGTGTGAGATTTTCTGCCTGAGTACTATGCCTTCTTGGACTATCAAATGGTTTTTCTACTAGTTGAGCCTCAAATTTGTTTCTACACATCTTTTTAACACTTGCTCCAATTGGTCCAAGGCTTGATCAAAGTTTGCTTCATAAGTTTAGAAGTCATCCGTAAAGACCTCCACTCCATTCACTATCTGTTTTTGGAATATGCTTAGAACTAGTTGTTGAAATGTTGTAGGGGCATTACACAAGCTAAAAAACATTTGTTTGTATGCGAACATTCCCCAAGGACTACTGAATGTAGTCTTGGCTTGGTCTTATAGGGCTATTTTTATTTAGTTATATCCACTATATCCATCCAGAAAACTATAATAGCGATGCCTTGCAATGGTGTCTAAGACTTGGTTAACAAATGGTAATATAAAGTGATCTTTGAATGTTTCCATATTTAGTAGCCTAAAATCTATACACACCCTCCATTTTCCTCCCTTTTAGGCACAATAACTAAGGGGCTAACCCATTCGCTATTAGCAATGGGATATATGAACCCATCCTTGAGAAGCTATTTGATTTCTTCCTTAACTACATCTTTCAACTTAGAGTTTAATTGCCTCTATAATTGTCTTTGAGGCTTCATGGAGGGGTAAATGTAAATTCTATGTTGGCATATCCTAGGATTTATTATAGTTAATTTGCGATATGACCAAGCAAAGGCTTTCGACCATTTATTCATTACCTTTAGCAGTTCTTCTTTCTATTAAGGAGCAAGATTAACATTGATAATTATCAATTTTTCATTTTTAACGAATGTGTATTCCATTCCAATGGGCAATGGTTTTAGCTCGAGGGGCTCGTACTTAAATTTCTCAGGGATTTTCAACTTCTCCTAGTTGATATTTTAATGGTTAAGACTTGGAAGTTGGTGGTGGACTTGCTCTAATGCATCTATGCTATCGATATAAGTGCCAGTCCAACCCTCAGTTGGTTCCATGCATATGAGTGAACTACTTTCTTGATTAGCTATCAACCACTAGGTGCCTTCCTATTGTGTGGCTGCTTTATATAGGCATCGTTATATGTTAATCACTTATTCACACTGATTGCATGTAGGCAATGTTAAACTTTGCACAAACCATGACCTCTGCACCTAATTACACCCTATGTCACTATATTTGATGCATACAAGTTTCATCTTCTTGATCTTTTTGAATGTATGTTCCTTTGATATTTCTACGGAAACATCGTAGATTCCTATTTATGCGTCGATGGTGCTTAGCCATGATCTTTCCATTATGATTGGAATCTCCCCCTTATCATTTTTTACCTGAATCACTAGGAAGTTAGCTAGATACGGCCACCCACAAACAATAGTAAAAATGTCTTCCAAGAGTCCCAATGGAACAATGATGGACTAGTCGACCAACTCTAGATGGATGTTGCTCTTTTTCAATGGAGGCAAGTTCCAAGCCTTGTACATTTCTTGAGAAATCAAGTTGACACTGGAACCTGAATCCAAAAGAGCCTTGCATAGTGCATTTCCATCAATTTGTAAGTATATAAAAGGATTCCCAAGATCAGAGAATTTCCTGGGAAGGTGGCTAGCTTTAATCTAATCGATGACAACATGTGTTAGCATGACTATATGTGTTGATTGTGGTGGTTGGGTTGAAGGAGGCTTCAAAGTTTTGATAAATACTAAGGCATCTAAGGAATTAGTTGCTTGTGATTGCAAGGGCTTGGTTGGCCTATTGGTTCTAAAGAAAGGTATTTACTTCACGTGGTTGTTGGAACCAATAGTAGGTTGAGAGTTAATAGCCCTTGTGGCATTACGTTGTTGCGGCTGGGTAGGGATTTCGCCCTACATAGCTGGAGCAGGTGGTAGTGGAGCTATTGGTGGAAGAGATGTGGTTGAATGAGAAGGATGATATGCTTGCAGAATATCACCTCTAAAAGAGGGAGTCCCATAATACTCACAGTCTTGATAGTGAGGTTGAAGAGTAACATGACCAATAGAGTCACGTGGGGAGATTGGCTTTTGCACGTAATATCCATATGGGTTAGGTTTCCGGTAAGGATACTATTGCCTTGGTCGTGGCATTCCCCATGATTGTGGATGCCACTATTGCTGATATTTCTCAATTAGTTGTGGTGGAGTTCCACTAGGATAATATGTTAAGGGTTGGTGGAACTACCTTGGGTTACCTTGAGGATAAGGTGACCTTTGGGGTATTTGCCTTTCG
Source organism: Gnetum montanum (assembly GCA_015680685.1). Classification (NCBI taxonomy): domain Eukaryota; kingdom Viridiplantae; phylum Streptophyta; class Gnetopsida; order Gnetales; family Gnetaceae; genus Gnetum; species Gnetum montanum. Next base: position 62,173 of record MNCI01018454.1, read on the forward strand.
TTTAATCATGGGTTAAGTGCATACACCCTAGATTCCTACAAATGTGATATTATAGGAAAACATTCCTTAGGATGGTCATATTGACATATCTCACATCCACTATCATTGTTTCTTTCTGAATCCACAACCTCTTCAATGATGGAAACTTTTCCCTTACCCTCACTACGTGCATGTTCAGCTTCTCTCTTTTCTCTTTTTTCATGATCACTACCTTGCTTTTTAAACTCCTCTCCTATTTTAAGAAAAATTTGAAATCTATTGTCTAGGGAATCCCAAATTTGGTCTACCTTTGTTGATACTTCTGATGTCAACTTTTGGATAGGCAAATTTTTCCTATTCACCATCTCTTTGAGTGGTGACTCTTCTTCATCCTCACAAAATCTAAGTCCCCTCTTCTGAAGGAAAGGATCTTGATTATATTCTTTTGCACTTTCTCTCTTTTGTAGCTCACCTTCTTTCCTTAGCAGCTTGCTCCAATAGTCTTTGGATGTGATGGGACCTAAGCTTTAATACTCTTCCTTGGGCATAAATCCCAAGGGTACTTCTCATTTCATGCCTAAGCCCATCTACAAGATGGCGCAGTTGATCCCTTTGCAAATAATCATGGCCATGACAATGATGTAACAGTGCATAGTATCAGCCCATGGTAGCATCCAAGGGTTCATGTCCTTCTTGTTTCTAGCCTTGGATTTACTTTCACAAGTTAGACACTTGGGAGTATGTTTGGTACTTGTCATTAAATAGTTCTAACATAGTACTCCACCTACAAATAAATTCCAATTCTAAAGACTAGTAGCAACTTTCTACTTCTTTAATTAGTATTCGTGGAAACAACTTAAGTTTTTGCCATTCATTCTCTATATTTTCTAAGACACATGCATCATGGAATGCTTATAAATGATTCTAAGGATCAACATTGTATCCCCCTTCAAATCATGGAAGATTGTTCATATCTAATCTCTTGATACTACTATCTTTCTCATGCCTTATTGGAATTATAATAGATTTAGTTATGTCCAATATACTTCAAGTAGTGAGGAGGGGTTCATCATGATCATCTTGTCCATGGTGTCTACGATGCCTACATTGCTCCCTACTCTTCCTTCTTCTATGTTGTGACTTTCTAGAGTGCCCCCGTCCCCTTTCCTGGCTATTTTGTCTATGACTTTCACTTTGCCTACCTTTATCCCCATGGTCTTTTTCTTTATTATTGTGTCCAAATATTGAAGGAGAGGGTGAAGGAGATGATGAAGGTGAAGGAAAAGGAGAACCATCATCATGACAGTATCTACTACCTTCTCTTCTACTGTCTCAGCCCCATCACGATTGCAATCAGAATGTCCATCTTTATCATGAGTTCTTGTCTATTTTTTGGATCCTTTGTGCCCATAGGTATAAGAAATTTTGTTATGAATAGTGGAATGAAGGTTCTAATACACAACCCCCTGGCCAAAGTCAAGGGGAGGAACATCGTTGTGTGGGCAACTACTTGAGGTAGGTTCACCACCCTCATTTTCGCTTAACACATGTGGGGCATCCTTCAACCACTTACTCTTCAAAGACTTATGATGTCTCTCCTGTTGGAAGTCCCTTTGATGTTGTGCCTTCATGGGATGGTATTTTCTTGAGTCATGGTCTTGCACAATGTATTCTGCATTTAAGTGAAACATGTCAATTCATGTAAGGGCATGAAGAAGCATGCTTAGGACTGAATGATCGGTAGTTAACACTATGTTACCTTCTAAGTCTCGCCAAAAAAATTGTTCATCTTGATGGAGGATAAAGGTGAAGTCTGGTATATACTCATCAAGATGAGTATATACTACTCGAATTTGTTAAGGAACTAGTGGATCAACATCATGTGTATTACGTTGTCGATTGTTTCTTGTTTTAGACCTAGGCGATGAGGTGCTTTCGTACGAAGAAGCAGACATACTTCTCTATTCAGTGTACGATGTATTCTTGTTTATTATTTTCTCAATCAACCCTAAGGGTTCATTCCAATGAGGTCAATGATTTCCTATGTTCTAATTAGCACAAAAACAACTAAGTCCTAGGAAATGGCGCTAATGATGAGCGGCGAGGTATCCCCTACGCTGAACCATACGAATATGAGCATTTCATGCACGATTTGGTTGAATTCCAAGGATTAAGTGCTTATGTGCCCTTGTGAAACAAGGATGGGTTGGTTGATCATTGTCTTCACAAGCTTACCTATATGTCATGATTGTATGGTTCAATAACCTTTGGTCATCTGATTTTTATAGCTTTTATGTTTTTATGTCCTTTGCTAATAAGGGAGAAGAGAGATAACTAAGTGACTAATGTATCATAACTACTCATTAACTAAGTTCTAACTAATCCTAACATCAGCATCCATTCTCACATTCTGTACACACTCTAAACTAATGCAACACTACTAGGATTACCAACCGCTAATCATTACTAGGTTACCAAGTATTACATGCATGTTCAAAGTGATATTACTAAGTGTAATTTAACAATTTTCTTAATTGATCAAAATTAATTGCTACGCTAATAATAGAAATGTAAAGTGCATAAAATAAAATAAAATAAAATAAATGCATAAGAAAATAAAATAAAATAAATGTATAAGGAAACAAATCTCAAGTGCTGCAAGGATGAATTGAAGAGCTCATCTGAGTAACCTTACACAAGGTATTCTCAGGTACACAATGCTTGAATAAACATCCATCCACACTTCAACCTCCTACTGTGAGCACTTGGAAAATACTCTAACAAACTACAAGATTTTCACTACTTGACTCCTACCCAACTTCTTTTTGACTCCTTCTAAATTACTCCCTATTGTGTGCCTGGGCACTATATTTATAGGCCCAGGAGTAACCTAGGAATAACCGCTCTAATAATAACCACTCTAATAATTAGAGTAACCAATATAATAATAACCACTTTAATTATTTGAGTAACTACTCTCATTAGCAATGCTCACAAGATTGGATGAAATGATGAACGTCCCAGAACAATGTGGACCAATAATATTCTGCAAGCAAGATTTTAATGGCTATTCATCTCCTAGTGTAATGACCCCCACAAGGGCCCTCATGAGCATCTTGGAGAACTCGCAATTGATCTACATCAGGAACATACCATTGGACCAAGCCATTAGAACATACCTTATAAATTTATCCATTGATTTCCATGAAATATTTGTCTTGGTGAAGAAACTGTTATTTCTTTTTAATGCCTAACCCTTATGGCATTTCTTGTGTGAGAAGATAGGTAAGAATGCTACTATACCAACTTGTATTTGTGCTTAATTCATTATTTATTACACCTGCAAGGAGGATTTTATCAGGGAAGCGATCAAAAATTGGATATTCATCCTCTTTATTGTCCCATCATAACCGAGATAAATGATTAGCAACAACATTCTCAGTTTCTTTACAATCGATCATTGTAAGGTTTAACTCTTGTAAGATCACAATCCACCATATGATGTGAGGGCTCACCGTTGGTTTATTCATTAGGAACCAAATTGCACTATGATCTGTTTGTATGAATATCTTATAGCCCAATACATAGTGCCTAATTTTTTCTAGTGCGAACACCATAGCTGATGAGTCATCATTTGGGCGACTACGAGGATAGAGCTCGAGCAGTAGGTAGCTACCACCTATGTTAAATATGAAGCAGAATTTGTAGGTCACAAGAAATTTTTGGAAAAACTGGAGATCGAAATTCTAAACTTGAGGTGGTGAAAGTAAGCTACTAAGATAAAAAAGGTGTCGCAATAGATTTGGTTCAATGGCTTGCATATTTCCAAGAATACAAAGATAAAACCAGGGCCTATGAGGAGGAACAACGAGTATTCGTGGCTTGGTATGTCAAGGCCAATCAAATGATTCTGCAACTACCCTATCCGTGGAAGGTGCCAACTTCATCGAACATCTAAACATTAGCATGGACAGCACAAGACCATTGGACTGAAGAGGAGAAGCTCCAGCCCATGCTTCAATGCCATCAAGTCTCAAAACCTAGAGCACAAGACAAAGGGAAAGCACCAATGCAGGAGCCACCGCCACTAGGAACTACATGAGTTCCACAAATTTTGTAGTTCTAGCACATTCTTTGTGTTGTGTCTTTGTTTTTTTTTCATTCCACACTATGGAATAACCCCATTTTCACCATCCAATAATCCCATACCTATCCATTATGTAATCACTATAACTCGAGGACTAGTTTTCATTACAAGGGGAAATCAACCTATCACAAGGGGAAAGAATCATCCTTTTCAATACAACAATCACTAGAAGAAGTCAAGGAAAAGATCAATAAGATGTTGGAATGGATGTATAAAAAGTATGAAGAATTTATTAATATTATTGAAGATAGAGTTTTGACAACCCAATAAGCAGGACAAAACATTAGACAATCGGAAAGAAGGGATAAGGAAAATAAGAACTCAACTGCCAATCATATGTACGAATGCAACATATGCCTGTACGATCACCCTAAGGGCCAATGCCCAATATTGTTACATTTAAATAAGCATTGGGGAAACATGTTAGATCCAGAGCTGGTACAGAGATACTGTGTTTGATCATAGTGGCAACCATCTCAGTTGTGGGGGAGACCACCCCTAAACTAGAGACATCCTTCATATTATCTGAACCAAAATGCTTATCTTGTTCAACATCTTGTTTCTCCAACTGGGTCAACATACTCTATCTCACCACATTACTATTCTTCTCAATACTATCAACCCATGTCTTCAACACAACCACTGCCTTGTGCACCACACACTTCTCCTAATTTTCAATATTCTCATACTTTCCCTCCTTCTACATCAACACCAGTTGTTCCCAAGTTGTCTCCACCACCGCAACAACCCACAAACATTACTTGTGCTAATATTGCCAACAGCAGTGAAAGACCTCAGCAACATCGAAGCTTCCCCTTCTTTAGAAATGACCCTAAGAAGGGACAACACAATTCCAGGGCCACTACACCCTCCAACTCAACATGAGTCCAACCTTGTGGTGCACCCTTATCTTCGAACCCCATGCCTCATGTTATGTCATCAAGGCCATCAACTCACACTCCAACAACAATATGGCCCAATGAATGCAGCCATGGAAGGCATCATCCTGATCCTTGCATACCATCTAATAGTCCCAAATATCATAGTGGGTTAACTTGTTATCTAGGAACTACATCGTATAAATTACCCCACTATGCTTACTATGATCAAGTGTGTAAACCCTGATGGGATAAGTATGGCCAAGTTTCAATAGTTTCAACATGTAAGGATCCTCATCTTCCATTTATTAATCCTTGCCATCCTCAACCGAGTAGTTATGGGAGATATCCCCCATTCTAATAACAAGTAGGATTAATAACCACTTTTTATTTTCTTTAATTTTACAACTTTTTCTTTTCCAGTTTTTCATTTTTCAATTTCTTGTTTTATCTTTTTTATCTCTTTGTCTTTTTGTCATTTTACATTTTTTATAAGTAATCTTATCTATACATAAAACACTCATGTGGATCGTTGGTTGAGGTGTGTTCTATGTTGTTGAGTCGCAAGTGGTCAATTATTTGGATAGTGAACCCATTACACCCACTCATCCATTCTACAAATAAGAGGTTTTGTTCAATGATACAGTGATATTCTTGACATTTTTAAAACTTAAAACTAATTGTTTGTTCATTGTACCCATAATGAAGAAGGATAGACCAAGAGGGAATGATTAGGGTGTGACATCAAGGGGACTTGTGGATTCTCTTTGGTGATGTCTATGGGAATTATCATGCAACATGGTTGTATTAAGATCCTTGTAGACCTAACAAAAAATTGGAGTAAGAGTAATCAAAAGGGCACTTAAAAATCCAATGTTGTTCTAGGGGGTCCCACTAGAAAGACATGCACCCATGCCTGAAGGTTGGCGGCTTCTTTGGTTTCAGCAATTGAAAAGAAAAAGCAAAATAAAAGGAAGAAGTGCCACAAAACAAAAATGACTCCTCCCTTGAATAAAATGCCAAGTGATCATATGCCTTGTTGTTATGGTACTCTCATAGTCGCTCATCATGCGATGAAACAATGCAATGTCACTGATTAGAGGAATGGACTTGGTCCTAATCTTGAAACAACAAGTTAATGACACCTTAATCATGCTTTACATGGAAGATTCACTATGCCCTTGGTTTGTTACCTCATGTTTCAATCTCTACGATCCCTTATTTATTTCGTCTCATTTCATTGTTAGTGTAATTGTAGCTTGTGTCATGTGTAACATAGAATTCTTACCTCATTCCGGTAATACTTACATGTGTGTGTTTTGTGGAATCAGTGTGGATTACATTTAACACTTCTAGTGCCCATGGACACTTTAAGTGTGGTTGCACAAGGGCATTATAGGTTGGAACCTACTTTGAGGAGGATCCACTTGTGTAATCTTTTGTAATCTTCGCTTATGACATAGCTCACACAAACCATTTCTTACCCTCGGTATATTTTTAATGATTTTCTTTCCCTACTACTATGCCTCCAAATTTCAATGTTCCTATGTATCCATTACATGGCCTTTTTCTCTCAATTACCACCTAAGGCCTTATTTGTTAAATCTACCCACATATCATTATTCATGCCTTCAAAACCATCTTACCCCTTAATAATAGCCCAATGTCATAAGTTACAATGTTGATTTCAAGAAAATCTTTTAAAAATTTGGTATTTTTC
>MNCI01018454.1:70059-83744 GCA_015680685.1 Gnetum montanum
AAAAGCCCAAAATGCTTCCTATGCTAAACTGTTAAAGCCACCAGCCACAAGGAAAATTACTGGTAAGACTCTGGGTCAAGGAGAAGAAGATGAATAGACAGCTAGACCAACTGCAACTCAACTTGCAGGACCTAGCTAACCTCCAAGTATAGGACCTAGCCAACAATAGGAATCAGGGCCTAGCATAGGCAAGGATCAGCTACCGCAGCTACAAGACTATAGACTGTTAAAGAGCCATCTTAGGGTCATCGCTGAGATAGTCAGTTGGGGAAGTCATGATGATGCAAATCTCTTCTGCATCATTGATGATGTCATTCAGCCCACATTTTCTTTAGATCAAACAAGGGATGAAGTATCTATTCATACAGAAGGAGGGAAAAGTAGTTCATATCAACAGATCTTAGGAAACATGGCATCTTTCCAAGTGCAATTAGAAACTGGTGAAGGGGCCACTATGGTGGTCATGCAACATGAAGATGCTACAGAAGCTACTAAAATGGTCATAGACCACATCAAAGAATCATTCAATGTACCTGGTGTGCCATTGGAAAATCTCACAAGAGCATGGGGTACTCAAACTTTGGCCAAAACCTCAATGACTCCTACGAAACATGAGGATGTGCTTGATCGATTGGTCCAAACAAGGCAAGTAATGATGTCCCTGTTTGACATCCCTCGAGATGTTATGGCAATTCAGTCAGACTTCATTTCCATAAAGGGGAAGTTGTCCTTAACAAAAGTAAGGGATGAGCATGCTAAAACAGGGATGCAGAAATTACAAGAGAAACTCGTGGCCCTACAAGCAACACAATGGGATCCTTTATAATTTGTTCCAACAGACCAGCTTGATAGCTTCAAAATTGAGAAACTAACCAAGCTAATAACGAAGAATAAAAAGGTGGCTGAAGAAAAATAGAAGGATGTTTGGGATGCCTCTATAGCATAGGCACAAACTCATGCACATCTCAAGGCACTGAATGCTTTACAGGAGGAAAATAAATAGCTCATTGCTGATAGCCTTCAGTTGACCACTGCGGAGATGCAAAATAATATTCTTAAAGAACATTTTTATCAATTGTGAGAATAGTTCATCTAGGTCAACCAAGACATAATCCATTTATCCAAAGAGAATTGAACCCTCTCAATGGAGGAGGTACACATAATTCACCAAAAGATAGCTATTGAAATAAGCACATGGCAAAATGAGGCTAAACGGCATGAAAAACTGAAGCAGCACTTTCGAGATTAGGTGGAGATGTACAAACAACTCCTTGAGAAGGAGATCCATATGGCCAAGGCCCATATCAATGCTATCAGTGCTCAACACACTGACTGGCAGACCATATTGGACACATATGCCTTTGCCCACTAAGAAGAAGTTAAGAAACGAGTCCTACAGATACAGGATATCATAGAATACATGGAGTTGGCAAACCTGTGGTATGCCAACCTTGCTATGTTAATAGCAGGACACCCAAGGATAGAGCTTGAGTAGCAGGTAGCTACCACCTATGTTGAATATGAAGTAGAATTTGTAGAATGCAAGAAGTTTTTGGAAAAACTGGAGATTGTAAATTTTGAACTTGAGGTTATGAAACTAAGATACCAAGGAAAAAAAGGTGTTGCAATGGATTTGGGTCGACAGTTTGCAAATTTTCAAAAACACAAAGATAAATATAGAGCCTACAAGGAGGAATGATGGGTATTCATGGCTTGGTATGTCAAGGCCAATCAAATGTTTCCACAACTACCCTATCCATGGGAGCTGCCAACTCAATCAAACATCAGAACATTAGCATGGATGGCACAAGACCCTCAGACTGAAGAGGAGAAGTTCTAGGACATACTTCAATGCCATCAAGTCTCAAAACCTAGAGCACAAGATAAAGGGAAAGCACCAATGGAGGAGCCACCACCACTAGGAACTACATGAGTTTCACAAATTTTGTAGTTGTAGGACATTCTTTGTGTTTTGTCTTTCTTTTGTTTTCATTTCACACTGTGGCATAACCCCATTTTCATCATCCAATAATCCCATATCTATCCATTGTGTAACCATTGTAACTTGAGGATGGGTTTTCATTCCGTCATGAGGGTATGATGAGTCGTCATTTGGGCGACCACGATATCACGTACGCGATATCGCATCTGCGATATCGTAGGCCAACCGTCATATCGCATACGCGATATCGTAGCCTATCTCCTCATATATAAATAAGAGGTAGATAGATCAACATAAGGGAGTTTTGGGGAGTTTGGGTGTTAGTTATTTTGTAGTGTTTTCATTTTCTTTCTCTCAATCCTTTTCCTCCCAGTGTATGCCCATAGTGTGGTGATTGTAATTGTACAGCATTCTTTATTCAAGTGTGATGTACTTGGACACACACATGACCAACAATAAAGATTGAGATTACTTCATCATTGCAGCATTAACTTAGTTTAATTATTTAATTGTTATTGTTATTTACTACTTTCTTAGTTAATCTCTCTCATCCTTAAACTCATGTTAAAACACGGAATGAGTACGACTAGATTACAAGCATTTAAGTGTGACTACTTGGTAACCCAGTAGCGTACCTAGGATCTACACTTGGTAATCCCAGTGGTAAGTCCAAGATGTATACGGATAATCAAGGAACGGATGCTCATCGCACTTAGGCTAGATTAGATTCTCTCACCCTCTCTCTCCTAGATTAGTGACTATTACTTTCCATTGCCTTCAGGAGTAGCATTAGATTAGAAACCCATCATACACTTACTCTGGACTAACCATATGTAACAAAGATAATACTAGTCCAGGTGGGAAGACAATGAACTGTGACCTAAGGTTAACTATCTAGATGCCACAACTAGTCCATCTGCGGAGTTTGACCAGATCACAAGTGTAATGCTCATATTTGTATGGTTGAGTGTAGGGGTATCTCACCACTCATCAATAGCCATTAATTATTTTTCTATTGTGATGTAATTGAGTTATGCACTAGCAATACCTTGACTTGCACAGTGAATGTAATAGGGTCATTTCTAGTCATTTAATTATGTAAGTGCAGCTCCTAAAGCAAAGTTGAACCCATCAATCATTATGTTGAATGGTTTGGACTAGTCAAGAGCTTGTAGAATGGGTGTTTCTACAACCTTCTATTTTAAGGTTTGGAAAGCTAGCTCACATTCCCTGATCCATTCAAAGGGTACATCCTTCTTCATTAATTTTACCAATGGTTTTGCAATCTCTGAAAAGTTCTCGATGAAGCGTCTATAATACCTAGTATGTCCAAGGAATGATCAGGTATCTTTTATAGTTTTGAATTGATGAGGGATTTCTTGGATGAATTTAATCCTTTTAGGATCTACCACTATCCCTATTTGTGAAATCTTATGCCCTAACATAATGCCTTCTTGGATCATTAAATTTTTTTTTTGCCAATTGGGCCTTAAGTTGGTTTCTACACATCATTTCAATACTTGCTCTAATCAATCCAATGCTTGTTCGAAGTCCACTCTATAGGTGGAGAAATCATCCATAAAGACCTCCACACCATTCCCTATTTTTTGCTAAAATATACCTAGAACTAGACAATGAAATGTTGCTGGGGCATTGCACAAGCTAAACGGCATCTGCTTATATGCAAATTTTTCCCAAGGACTTGTGAATGTAGTTTTGGCTTGGTCTTTTGGTGCTATTTGAATTTAATTATATCCACTGTAACCATCCAAAAAATTATATTAGCAATGCCCTGCAATGGTATCTAAGATTTGGTCGACGAATGGAAATGGAAAATGGTCCTTAAATGTTGCCATGTTCAATAGCCTAAAGTCTATACACACCCTCCATTTATCTCTCTTTTTAGGCACAATGACTAATGGACTAACCCATTCACTATCAACAATGGGGTAGATGAACCAGACTTTCAGAAGTTGTTTAATTTCTTCTTTAACCACTTGCTTGAGCTTTGGGTTTAGTTGTCTTTGCGTTTGTCATCAAGGATTCATGGAGGGGTCAATGTAAATTCTATGTTGACATATCCTAGGATCTATTCCGATTAATTCGGGATATGACCATGCAAATTCTTTCGACCATTTTTTTATCATTTTTAGTAGTTTCTCTTTTTGTTAAGAAGTGAGCTTAGCATTGTTAATTACTAGTTTTCCATTCTTGAGAAATGTATATTCAATACTGGTGTGCAACATTTTTAATTCGAGGGGCTCTTGCTTAAATTCATTAGGGATTTTCAACTTCCCCCAGTTGATATTTTTGATGTTAGGACTTGGAAGTTGGTGATGGACTTGCTCTAATGTATCTATGCTATCGATGTAGATGCAATTCAAGCTCTGAATTGGTTCCATGCATATAGTTGAATTACTGTCTTGGTCAATTGTCAGTCATTAGCTGCCTTCCTATCTTGTGGCTAATGCATATAGGCATCTTTGTGTATTCGTTACTTGTGCACACTAGTTGCATGCAGGCAGTGTTAAGCATTGTACAAACTAGGACTTCTACACGCAATTGCACCTTGTGTCATTGTATGTGATGCATGGAAATTTCTTCCTCTCAATCTTTCCAAACATATTTTCTTTTGATATTTCTAAGAAAAGATTGTGTATTCCTAGGCACGCATCAATTGTGCTTAGCCATGCTCTTTCCATTATGATTGGGATGTCCCCCTTATAGTTGTTCACTTGAATCAGTAGGAAATTGGTTGGATACAACCATCCACAAATAGTGGTGACAATGTCCTTCACTAGTCCTAATGGGACAGTGATGGACTGGTTGGCCAACTCTAAACAAATGTTACTCTTTTTTAGTGGAGGCAGGTTCTAGGCTTTGTACATTTCTTGAGAGATTAAGTTAACACCAAAACTTGAATCCGAAAGAGCTTTGCAAGGCTCATTCCCAATGATTTGCAAATATATAAGAGGACTTCCAAAATTGAAGAATTTCCTAAGAAGATGACCAACTTTAATCCAATTGATAATGGTGTGGGTTAGCATGACAATATGTGTTGGGCGCGGTCCATAGTTCGAAGGAAGCTTTGAAGGTTCAAATGATGATGGTGAGGTAATTGGACAATTAGCCGCTTGTGGCTATAAGGACTTGGTTGGAGTTTTGGTTCTAAAGAAAGGTTTTTTCTTTGATTGGATATCTAAACCAATAGTAGGTTGAGGATTGATAGCCCTTGTAGTGTTACATTGCCATGACTAGGCAAGAAGCTCACCCTGCATAGTTGGAGTAGGTGGTAATGAAGCTAAGGGTGGAAGAGGTGTAGTCGGATGAGAAGGATAGTTTGTTTGTGGAACATCACCCCTTGGAGAAAGGGTTCTATAATACTCATGGGTTTGGTAATGAGGTTGAGGAGTAACATGACTAGTGGATTCACATGGAGAGATCAGCTTCTAGATGCAATACTCATATGGGTTAGTTGACGGTAAGGGTATTTTTGATGTGGTAATGGAATTTTCCATGATTGTGGGTATTCCCATTGTTGATATTATTCATTTGATTGTGGTGGAGTTCCACTTGAATAATATTTCAAGGGTTGGTGGAACTACCTTGGATTACCCTAAGGATAAGGTAACCTTTGAGGTGTTTGTTGTCGATTTAATCATAAGTTTAGTGCATACACTCTAGACTCTTGCAGATGTGACACTACTGGGAAACATCCCTTAGGATGGTCATATTGGCATATCTCACACCTACCATCATTATCTATGTTTGAATCCACAACCTCCTCAATGATGACAACTTTGCCCTTACCCTTGTTATGTGCATATTTAGCTTCTTTCTTTTTCCTTTTCTCTCGGTCACTACCGTGCTCTCTAGACTCCTTTACTATTTTTAGAACAGTTTGAAATTTATCATCTAGGAAATTCCATATTTGATCTATCTTTGCCAATATTTCTAATGCAAATTTTTGAATGGGCAAAGTCTTCCTATTCACCATCTCTTCAACTGGTGACTCTTCTTCATCTTCACAAAATCTAGCTTCCTTCTTTTGAAGGGAAGGATCTTTGTTGTATTCCTCCGCACTTTCTCTTTTCCTTAATTCACCTTCCTCTTTAGCAAGTTGCTCCAACAATCTTTGTATTTGATGGGCTCTGAGCTCAGATAACCTTCCTTGGGCATAAATCGCAAGGGTTCTTCGCGTCTTGTACCTAAGCCCATCTACAAGATGAAGTAGTTGTTCCCTTTATGAGTAACCATGGCTAGGGAAATGATGTAATAATGCATAATATTGGCCCATGATAGCATCTAAGGGTTCGTGGCTTCTTTGTTTCCATCCTTGGATTTGCTTATGCAGGTTGGACACTTGGGAGTATGTTTGATATTTATCGTTGAATAGCTGCAACATGGTACTCCATCAACGAATGGATTTCGGTTCTAAGGACCAGTACCAGCTTTCTGCTTCCTTGATCAGTGTCCATGGAAACAACTTTAGTTTTCTCCACTTATTTTCTATATTTTGCAAGGCACATGCATCATGAAATGCTTGTAGATGGTTTTGAGGATGAGCATTGTATCCCCCTTCAAATTGTGGGATGGTGTTCATGTCTAATCTTTTGATCCTACTGTCCTTTTGGTGCCTTGTTGAAATCCTAACAGCCTCTATTATGTCTAACATGCTTTAGGTGGTAAGTAGCGGTTCATCGTGATCATACTATCTATGGTGTCTATGATGCCTATGTTGTTCCCTGCTCTCCCTACTTTCGTGATGTGTTTCTCTGGAATGCTCTCATCCCCTTCATGGACTATTTTGTCTATGATCTCTATTTCTCTTAGTATTGTCCTCATGGTCTTTCCCTTTGTGATGGCATTCAGATTCGAAGGAGAGGGGGAAGGAGATAATGAAGGTGAATAGGAAGGAGGACTGACACCATGATGGTGTCTGTCACATTCTCTTTGGTGGTCATAGCCTCAATCGTGACTACAATCGGAATGTTCATCATCATTATGTGTTTGTGTTCCTTTTTAAAACCCTTTTTGTCCATTGGTATCATAACCTAGGTTATGAACAATTGAGTGAAGATTCTGATACACAACTCCTTGACCGAAGTCAATGAGAGGAACATCGTTATGTGGAAAACCTCCCAAGGAAGGTTCACCACCCTCGTTTTCACTTATGACATACAAGACATCCTCAGACCACTTTCCCTTCATAACTTTGTAATGTCTCTCCTATTGCAGGTTCTTTTAACGTTGTGCCTCCATGGATCAATAATCTCTCGAATCTTGTTCATGCACAATGGACTCTGATTGTAAGTGTTGCATACCAATTCGTGTGAGAGGACAAAGAAGCATGCTTGGGATTGAGCAATTGGGGGGTAACACTATGTTACCTTTTAAATCCTACCAATAAAAGTAAAGTTTGGTATATACTCATTAGGATGAATGTATACCAAGCGAAATTGTTGGGGTGCTGGCAGATTATCCTATACACTTTGCCTCCAATTGTTCATGGTGTCAAACCTAGGGAATGAAGCACTCTCATAAGAAGAAGGAGACATAATTGATTATTCAGTATGCAATACTCTCTTTTTGATGATTGTAAAATAACTAACCCTCAGGGTTCGTTCCAACGACGGAAAAATTTCCTAAGTTCTAATCAGTGCACAAAGAACAAAGTCTCCAACAATGGCACCAATGTTGAGCAACGAGGTACCTCTATGCGCAACCATACAAATATGAGCGTTCACACGCGATCCCATCAAACTCCAAAGATTAAGTGCTTATGCACCTCCACAGAACAAGGATGGGTTATGCGATCTTTGTCTTTGCAAGCTTACTTGTATGACACAATTGTATGGTTAAGTAAACCTGAGGTATGTAATTTTTATGGCTTTTTATGTTTTATGTTCTTGGTGCTTAAAGTGGAGAAATGAAATAAGTGAGTAACTAATTTAATTTAATTAATCAACTATGCTTTAACTAATCTTAACACTAGCATCCGTTCCCACTTGCCAAACACATGTTGAACCAGTGTAACACTACTAAGATTACCAAACGCTAATTGTTACTAGGTTACCAAGTGTTCCACGTATGCTCAAAGTGGTCGTACTGAGTGTGCTTACTTGTTGAGGATTAATAACTCTATAAAAACAACATCAGTTAACTAATAAAAGCGTGAACTAACTGTAAATCACATTAAATGCAATAAATAAGCTATTCTGAATATTGCAAAGTTTATCATAAAGTTCATCTTCATTTTCAGGGTGTGCTAAGTACACAATGCTCGAATAAAGATCCATTTATTTTATGACTCCTATTGCGGGCACTCAAAAATAATTCTAATTCTGGAAAGAAAAAATTGCAAAAGTTCGGGTAAGAGACTAAGAAACTAATTGCCGAACCAAACACCCCGGTCTCTTATTTATAAGCAATGAGACAGGTTCTGATTCCGATATCGCTTGACAAGCTTGGCAGGCTCCGATATCACGACTCATCAATTACAAAGTAAGTAAAGTGTCGTTTGAAATTGAAACATGTTAAAAGGCACAATAAATTAATATAATTGACAAGGTGGAAGGAAAAAGCAGCGCCACCCAAGGCAGCAAAAAATGAAATTCACTTTGTAGATTCTTGAATGGCTACCTGGCATTCAGAAGATTAATGTTGATCGTTATCAATTTTTAGGAACATGGGCAGGATAAATTGGGTGATTGACAGTCATGGCCGGTTTCTTGAACGGGTGCTGCGGCCGGCCGGGACTGTTACAGTGGATGTGCACGATCTTTAGGTGCTGCAGCAACTCTGCTGGCTCTGGACCAGGGCTGGAAACAGACGCCCCTATGCCTGGTTTTCAGGTTTTTAGCAGTAAAATAAGGTTAAAAATCATGAATAACTGTACAGCTTACCAGTTACCGCATGTATTTTTAAAATGACCTTACTTAACATTGATGTATATTGTCAGCCCATGTAAACTGGTTAAAGTTAATATACATGTGAACGTTATTCGGTGTTTTTAGGAGTATTTGTTTGCCTCCTGTTGGCTTTAAGGTGAAAGAAAAATAGCCCATGAAGGTGAAAATGGAAACATGTATATTTTTTGAGCTCTTCTTCTCCGTCCACCACCGACAAAAAGAAAACTATTATAAATCCACCCAAAACTATAACTATTATAAATCCACCCAAAACTATATTTTGTGACTGCGAGCGGTACTGAGAACACAGACTTACTATAAAGAACAAATAAACAATGGTGGAAAGAATAAACAAGTATGCCAATTTGAGCGAGGAAATCAAGCAAGGAAAGATCCGCCAACGATTCTATACGGCATGAATGGTGCTGTCACAGCGATCATTTCGCTGCCATGTTGCAGACAAATGGGAATTCATGTGCCACTAACGGCTATGATAATGCTGTACAGTGCTCAGGTTCTATATTTAATGCAAAGCAATGCATTGGCATTATCCGAATCCAAGCAATGCATTGGCATTATCCGAATCCAAGCATTTGTCAGCCCAGCAAATGCATTTCATTTCCCCACATGATATACACACAGTTTTGTTTAATTATATGGTCTACTGCAAGTCTGCAACCCACCATCATTTCAACTAGTTTTTCGGCCCAAGTTCATCGTGTCACTGTTTCTCGAAATAAAGAGTGCAATGAAGGTGTCTGTGTGTGAATGTTGAGCTGCTCCTCTTTCGTTTTATTTCGTTTTGTTGGGCTGTTTGGTGCAGAGAGGTGTACGCACGTGTTTTTTCCTGTCCTGGTGCGTTTTTTTTTTTTTTTTTCTCTTCCAGTTTGTGGATGGTTTTGACAAAGATGCTGAAGTTGGAGGTGAAAAGGGAAAGCGATTTTGTTTCATTATATGGTCTACTGCAAGTCTGCAACCCACCATCATTTCAACTAGTTTTTCGGCCCAAGTTCATCGTGTCACTGTTTCTCGAAATAAAGAGTGCAATGAAGGTGTCTCTGTGTGAATGTTGAGCTGCTCTTCTTTCTTTCGTTTTATTTCGTTTTGTTTGGCTGTTTGGTGCAGAGAGGTGTACGCACGTGTTTTTTCCTATCCTGGTGCGTTTTTTTTTTTTTTTTTTTCTCTTCCAGTTTGTGGATGGTTTTGACAAAGATGATGAAGTTGGAGGTGAAAAGGGAAAGCGATTTTGAGGTGGCGTACTGGATGCAGCAGCAACATCAAATTTATGAAAACCACGGCAAAACGGTACAAGCTTTTGATTCCCAAATTCCGCTTTGCTGGTTCTGTTCTAACCCTCGTCAGCGTTGCTGGTGCTGTTCTTCTTCATCAAATGATCTGTTTGAAGGGTGGTGGTGAAACGGGTTCATTTTTCCAACGTTGCCACAGTCACCTCAAGTGCCTAATCCTTTGTATACACCTGTAGCTGCAGGTAATTCGTTTTTTTTTTCTTTTTCATTTTCCCTTTCCCGAAATCACTCTATTTATTAGCTTCTTTTTCTTAATCGTAACTTATTCTTAGTTCCTTTCCACTTTTTCAAACCGGTTTGCCTCATTAAAACAATTTGGGTTTTTTCAAATTTTAATTTCGATTTTGAGTATTTTTGTGGATCTGTTTTATCAATGGTTCTGATTCAAAATGGTGTGCGTTGTGTTTTTTTTGGTTATTTTAATTTTTGTTGGAAAGTGACGAAGGTTTGTAAGTACTGCAAGGGTGTACTCTCAAGGGTGTACTCTCTTAGGGTGTCCTTTACAAGAAAACCAAACTCGTCTATCTCTGTCTAGAGGCACCCATCTCAATCCAAGAAAATCTCTAGTGACGGAGATAATAAACCAAATCCAATTAAATAGTTGCTAAAAAATTAGTTGCGAAGTATTTTCAAATGTATCTTCTCCTTTCTAAATTTTTTTTTTAATTAACAGATGCTTCTTTTTAACAATTTATAATATCCCCTAGAATTTTTGAAAGTTTATTCTTCCTTCGCATCAGATATTTATTGAAAAGTCTTCCTGGCGGGACAGTGTTTTGATAAATAAAGATTAATACCGTGGGGTGGAATTGGGTGAATACTTAAATTAGTTTTTTGCCCTCTAAGCATACAACTGTGCTTCCCAGAAAATTTTTGGAAAGCAATGTTGTTTGTATAAATAGTCTCTAAATACTTCTGTTATTCCTCATAGGATATTTTTCAGAACAGGTAAAAAGCAAGCACTTTGTAAAAAGCTAGATCTTTATATTTTGCCACTAAAATCTTATCTAATGCATCTGTTGCAGTTGCAGGATGTGGAATAGGCCACCATAGCTACATGGCGATACCTTTTGTTGTGTGATCAATATCAATCTTCCTTGGATATCAACCTTGCTGATCAGAACAACAGCGCCTGTAGCAGCAGCGGAAGCAATTTGAACCATAACCCTACTGGGAAGAATTTCAGAAGGATTTTTCTGCACCTACTGTCAACGTTGATCACTTGCAAGAGCCACCAAACACTAGTTATTCCTTCAACGTTGATTACTTGCAACAGCCACCAAACACTGGTTCTACCAGGCCATTGTCGCCATCCTTGTTGCAAGTATCAGATGCCCAAAATTATTCCTTTGCATGGAATATGAGCCCCTTCCATTCATCTACCTGTACTGGAACATCTCCTGTAGATAATAGTTTGCTACCTGAAATCGCCATGGATCTTAAGAAAAGAAAGCGGGACAGCTCCAGGAAGAGAAGGGCAATTAACGGATTTTCTCGTTTTACAAGTGACGAGAAACGGCAAAAACTGCAGCATCCCTCAGCAAGCCCACTACATGATAAGCTCGATTTTAATAGCAATGTATCTAACGCATGAAACGTTACAGTTTGGAATTAATAATGTCATTATACCTATTTTGATTAAAATTTCTTCAATAGCTTTGAGTTTGGTTATGTTAAGTTTCTGTCCGACTTCTATATTACAGTTTGAATAGTTTCAATCTCGTTTTCACCTCTCTACAGATATTCATCCTCTACAGATATTGATCCTGTTTGACAATATGTGCTTAGGCAGCTTTATACAAATATGTTAATTTATGTTCATCTAAGTTAATACCTTTTATCATTGTAATTTAGGTGAACTGTAAAAGTTTAAAATTTTTATCGCAAGAAACAGTAAAGTAGGTCTTTCTACATTTTTCTTACCTCATTTATTTACCTTATTAAAAGGGGCTTTCTTTTAAATCAAATCCTCCATTGTATGAATAATGTATTATTATTTATGTTTAATTTATTTTTAATTCTAATATATAATGTTGTATAAGAATATATCGATAGAAAAAAGAGTATATTTTAATATTTTTATTTGATGAAGGTTTGAGTAAAATACTGATATTGTTTTGTAGCTGTTTTGTGATTACAGATAACAAGGGCCCAAAAAGAGATAAACAAGCAAATTCTTTTTGATCAAGGTAGATGTGAGAATGCATGTAAAAATTATAAGAATGCCAAGAAAGAAAATCAAGTATCATTGGTGAAAGTTAAAGTAGAACACGATGAAGGAGAAATAGATGATGGTTTAACGTATGATACCATGTCAGCATTAGATGTGTTTTTTCCTAAGCACTTTAATCTAAAAACATTAATGTTGGNTGTTTTTTCCTAAGCACTTTAATCTAAAAACATTAATGTTGGAGCTACTTCCAAAGGACCTTCATTTTCTAAATGATTATGATCTATAATTTATGTAATATCATGTTGAATCCACTCCATATTTTGGGGGTTTCATTTTGGGGGTTTCAACTTAGATGTATGATTATGATGTGTGTGTATCAATTGTACATAGAATAGTTCAAACAAATGTAAGTTTTTTAATATCCATCAAGTACATCATTTTCATAGTTAAATAGATGTACTTCAAAGCTTTAGCTTCATTGATGTCTTATTTGTATTTTAGTTGGAGATTAGAGTTTATAACATTTTATGTTACATTTACTTTCTATTTTAATTAAAGATAAACCTATTGCAAAAGCACATATAATGTTGTCCACTAATACAATTAGAATGGCAATTAATTTTGCTATTTTTAGTAGTAGTTTGTGAGCATGTAAAGAGCATTCTATTGCAATTCATTAAAATAATGTTTTGTATTAGAATAATGTTTATTAATTTATAAAGTAGTTTAAAATTAGAATGGTTATCAATTACCATGGGACACATATTATGATTTCCACATATTTAACATATTTTTCTTATGCAAAAGAAGAATTATGATTCTCATACAAATACAAAAAATGATTTTTGAATTTGGAATAATGTTAATTTTTATGGTTTTCATAAAAAATAAAATATGAAAAGTGGAGTGGAATGGATTATTTTCTCTTTCTTTACCATAGTAAGAGAGACTTCTAAAAACTTCTTTCACCTTCTAAAAAAAATTCTTTCTTTTTTTATCTTGAGCATTTTCAGGATTACGTTGCTTGTTCATTCCCTTGAAAACTAGGGATTGCCTTCAAGAAGTGGAAGATATTATTTATGATGTCATATGTGGCTAAAATTAGAACATACGATGTGAACAAACACTTAATTACCATATAGAAAATGGGGGGGGTGTTGGACCCCAAAAAGAGAATTTCATTAATTAAATGAGAATAAGTACATGGTGAACATCTGAACATATTGATGGATAAATAGGGAGAAGAACAATGACAAATGCAATAGTTGAAAGAAAACATCTTGAAACATAATCTTTCTCAGGGTGTGGGAGTACATGCTGAAGAAGGGAGTATAGGCCAAAGAGCTACCTAA
>MNCI01018454.1:83755-109299 GCA_015680685.1 Gnetum montanum
ATATAGAAAATGGTTGCAACTCAATCAAATTTTTGGCACATTGTTTATTTCTATTTTTTTCTTAGCTTAATTTAAAATAGATTTTAGGAGAGAGCATGCATGTATCTTCACATAATCAAAATTTATGCTTTATTTCTTTAAGTACCTAGATTTTATTAGTGTGTTGGTAATTTGTAATTTGTATTTTGAAACTAAAACTAAAACTATAATTAGGATTGTCTTGTAGTATTAGTCAACCTAATAGGGGAAACTCATCAAGCTACTTTGCAAAAAATCTAACTTCATTGTGTTAGCCAATATTGGTGGAGTTATTTCCTTTAGGTCAAATTTGAACTTCATTAATATTGTTGAAGTCAACCTAGTGATAGTGGTCAACTTGACATGAATCCTTTACAGCTTTAGAAAATCACATCTAGATCAAATTGATTACTAAGGTTGGCTTAGTCTAATGAAGATATACATTTTGAGAGAGGTATAACAAGGTTAAATTGAGGATAAAGGGGATGATTTATTCGTAAATTTCTCATATTTTTAAAAGTCTTCATTGGATTAATCCATGGGTTAGGGTGAACACGTGTACTTGAATAAGATAATTAATCAATAAACACACAAATAAATAGTTTATAATATAATATGGAAGTTATGTGTTTGATTCTAGTAGGTAACTTTTCATTATTACATTCTAATTAATTTCTATGAAAGCTTTGCATTGGCTATATATCATAAGGGTTTATATAATCATCAAGTTCTAGTTCCAACATCCCTCTCTCAATAAAAGCTTTGCAGGTTATGGACTGACTTAGCAACTCCTCTAAGGTTGAGATGAAGGTGCGTGGAAGCACACAATACCAATCTAGAGCTTTGCCTATTAGGGACATGACAAAGACATGGATAATGGTGTGAGGCCATGGTTGCAATAGTAAGGATTTAGACCTGAATGTTACTAAGTGCATGTTCGGTTCACCCTTCCTATTGTACTTTGTAAATTGGGGTAGTAGCACCCTTGGGGGTATCATGAGCATGTGGACAGCTGGACTGATTAGGTCATCATGGTAGAACTTCATGACTTGAATGGTCTTGGAACCGACAGCCTTAAGCCATTTGATTTCTTTAGTCATGGTTTGGATGAATTGGAAAGCTTGATCCAGACCCATGGACATTGCAGACAATTGTGGGGCTACCTGAGTAGCCATCATGGGTGACACTGTTGGGCTGGTGGCTTGTCCCATGGGAGGTGCCGTTGGGGCCACTCCAGCAAGTGGTGCTGCATGGACAGTCCACCACCTAGTGGGTGATGCTATTAGGGTAGAAACCGTTGGTGATGCCATGGGGTTGACTACTTGCCCAGTTGGTAGGGTGCTCCATAGCCCTGTGTTTGGTTGTACCACCTATGGAACTTGGTACGCTTGGGGTTGAACATAATGTGATGTCTGAGAGGGTTACATAGTAGGGAGAGGAGTAGTTGGCATCCACCACACGGTTGAGAGTGGGTCTGCTACTGGTGGTGGGACAAATGTAGATGAGGGAACAAGAGCAGAACTCACATGCAATTGTGACATAGGCACAGTGTGCATGTATGGCAGCATAGCCATGATTGACATTAGGTACGATGCTGGAACAGATTGGGAAGGGAGCATGACTGGAAATGAAGTTGAAGGGCCTGTGTGTTGGTACATTGAAAACATGGGATGGCTACCTATTACTGAATAGGGCTTGGGCTATGGCAGGGTTGTGGGAACAATGAATGGGCCACTGCACCCTCTATGATCAAGTCCAACCCTATGATGCACCCTTATCTTCGAACCCCATGCCTCATGTTATGTCATTAGGGCCACCAACTCACACTCCAAGACCAATATGGCCCAATGAACGCAGCCATGGAAGGCATCATCCTGATCCTTGCTTACCATCTAATGGTCCTAAATATCATAGTGGGTCAACTCGTTATCCAGGAACTACATCGTATAAATTTCCCCACTATGCTTACTATGATCAAGTGTGTGAACCCCGATGGGGTAAGTATGGCCAAGTTTCAATAGTTCCAACATGTAAGGATCCTCATCTTCTATTTATTAATCCTCACCATCTTCAACCAAGTAGTTATGGGAGATATCCCCCATTTTAATAACAAGCAGGATTAATAACCACTTTTTATTTTCTTTAATTTTACAACTTTTTGTTTTTCATTTTTTCATTTTTCAATTTCTTGTTTTATTTTTTTTATCTTTTTTCCTTTTTTTCCTTTTACATTTTTTATAAGTAATCTCATCTATGCATAAAACACTCATGTGGATCATTAGTTGAGGTGTGTTCTATGTTGTCGAGTTGCAAGTGATCAATTATTTGGATAGTGAACCCATTACACCCACTCATCCATTCTACAAATAAGATGTTCTATTCGAGGGTACAGTGATATTCTTAACAGTTTTAAAACTTAAAATTAATTTTTTGTTCATTGTACCCATAATGAAGAAGGATGGACCAAGAGGAAATGATTAGGATGTGACATCAAGGGGACTTGCGGATTCTCTTTGGTGACATCTGTGGGAGTTATCATGCAACGTGGTTGTATTAAGATCCTTGTAGATCTAACGAAAATGGGAGTAAGAGTAATTAAAAGGGTACTCAAAAATCCAATGCTATTATAGGGGGTCCCACTGGAAAGACATACACCCATGCCTGAAGGTTGGAAGCTTCTCTAGATTTTTCAATTGGAAAAAAAAAAAGAAAAAGGCAAAAGAAAAAGAAGAAGTGTCACAAAACAAAAATCCTCCTCCCTTGAATAAAATGCCAAGTGATTGTATGCCTTATTATTATGGTACTCTCATAGTTGCTCATCATGGGATGAAACAATGCAATGTCACTAATTAGAGGAATGGACTTAGTCTTGATCTTAGAATGATAGGTTAATGACACCTTAATCATGCTTTACATGTAGGATTCACTATGCCCTGGGTCAGTTACCTCATGTCCCAATCTCTATGATCCTTTCTTTATTTCGTCTCATCTCACTATTCTTGTAATTGTAGCTCATGTCATGTGTAACATAGAATTCATACCTCATTCCGGTAATACTTACATGTGTGTGTTTTATGGAATCAGTGTGGATTACATTTAACCCTTCTAGTACCCACACACACTTTAAGTGTGGTTACACAAGGGCATTATAGGTTGAAACCTACTTTGGGGAGGACCCACTTGTGTAATCTTTTGTAATCTTCACTTATGACATAGCTCACACATACCATTTCTTACCCTCTATATATTTTTAATGATTTTCTTTCCACTATAACCCCTGAGGGTTTGTTGGGTAGAAGCTTTGCACTATCATTTATGTTATTCATAAGCTTTTTTGTCCTCCTCTTCGTCATTGCTAACATGTTTTATTGTGCAGTGGATACCACTATTCATGCCCCCAACTGTTCTTCCACAATTCACCTTCTACCATGGACTGAGACCCTCGATAAATTTTCTTTTATGAAGGGGGTGGTCAATGACATGATTGATTTCCTAAGGTAGATCGATCCTGAGATAGGTATGTCAAAATTACTACGTTAGGATCTCTAAGTTGTTTCATTTTTTGCTATAGCACTATGACTAGCACTTTCCCATGTGTAATCAATAGCTTCTTGTCTCAAGTGGGACCCCCATCAAGCAGTTGAGGTTGACACAGTGCCTAAACTTCCTCTAGAGGTAGATGAGGTTCCTCGTCATATATAAGCGGAAATGAGTAAATGTGCATTATAATCAGAACAATCCTTGTGGGAGTGTAGGTGCGTCAATGAGGACCTCTCGAAGAGGGTGTAAAAACTTGAGAAAGAGAAGGCCAGTGAAGCCATTGAGTTGGAGGACCTTCAGTCTAGAAATGAATTTTTATTGGCCCATGACACTCACGATGGCAATTGGTGTATGGCTGTTATTGACTATGCAAGATACTAGATAGCCATACAGAGCAAGAATGAGGCCACTAGTGAGATTATTGAACAACACATGTAGATGGACCTTCTGGCCCAGAAGAACCAAGATTGGAAGGATTATAGTGCAAAGGTGTACGAATTGGGGTAGACACAAAAGAACCATAAGCACATGTAAAAAATGGAACATGTTGCCTATCATAAGCAATATTGGGATTCTTCTGTTGAGTTGCATACCATTAAAATATTCCTTGATGTCATTGGTGCTTCTAGGGCCTATGATAATTTCACATAGCAAGTGGTGATCAGTGAGTCTTCTGAAAGGGAAATGACCTTACCTTCCAGGAAAACCACTACTACCACCTTTTCTCTAGGGCCACCCAGATGGATAGCTTTGAAGAAAGGAAACGTTGCGGTAGGTGTTGATCTAGGGGAGGAAAATTGGGCCAACTTCACTCAGGAAGAGATCCTACAATGTCTAACGGCTGGAATGAATAAGATACCCTCTGAAATGGATGCAGGGCCATCTCGGGTTAGTGATTCTTTATTGTGTTACTATTTATTTTATGAGAGCCTTATTGTTGTTTTGATTTATTATTTTATTTTCTGTCTTGTGTAGGATCCAAATGGAGGTGTAGGACCTAGTGGACCAGGAATTGGTGATGCTGACGAAGAGTTGTAGCATGGCAACAATTTAATTTTTTGTGATCATTATTGTATGGATTGAAATTGAATGAAAATCATAGTGTGAAATAATTATTTTAATTTAGTTAATCTATTATTTATTTATTTTTTATTAATGTGTTTGGGCCCCTTAAGGACCTCTTATTTTAGTTTTTGGACATTTTGAGCCATAGTAATAGTTTAAGGCCATTTCAGGCCATTGCTTAATTTTTTTTTATTTTTGTCTATTTTTTGAAAAGTGGAGTTGCTAGTTTTAGGCCTTAGTGGGCCATGATGGTAGTTTAAGGACATTCTGAGCCATTACTAGTTTTAGGCCGTTGTGGCCCATGGTGCTAGTTTAAGGCCATCCCAAGCTGCGGCAATGGTTTAAGGCCATTTTAGGCCATAGAAATAGTTTAAGGCCATTTTGGGCCATGGAAATAGTTTAAGGCCATTTCAGGCCATGGAAATAGTTTAAGACCACTTTGGGCCATGGCAATAGTTTAAGGGCATTTTGGGCCATGGCAATAGCTTAAGGCCATTTCAGGTGAGGCAGTAGATAATCAATGCAAGCAACAACCATGATGTAAACAGTAGACACAATGTGAGTGCAAACAGTAGATATGATGTAAATAGTTAAAACAATGTAACCAATGATCGTGATGCTAAAACATGAACATAATGCGAATAGTGAATATGATGCTAAAATTAAGACATAATGCAAACAGTGAACGTGATGCTAAAATTAAGATGGAAGGAGATAAAAAAATATTAAAGCCAAGCATTTATGAAATTGAATTACAGGTAATCTCTAGTTACGCAGTTGCTTCCTCACCCATTGCGGGCTAGGTGAAGCATATGGCCTAGAGGCTTTATTATGGTATTCTTCTATGTCATTGTCTACTATCTAAAAAGGCAACTTAGCCCATGTGGTTTCTATATTTGAGTCAGCATTTTTGACCAGCTCATCAATCAAGAAAATGATTTCAGTATGAACAAATGCTTCATTCTCAAAGATTACTATCTCTAAACCCTACTCAATGTTAACTTTTTTTATTCCTTGGGTAGTTGCTTCATCACCATAGATCACCACTTCCCCACCCACATAAGTTAGGTGGATCTCTTGATGTATCAGTGAAGAGACAGCCCTTAATTGGGCTAACCATGACCTTACCAAGATCAAGTTGAACCTGGGAATCTCTTTCACCATAATGAACACTACATTTGTGGGGAACTGGTCCCCTACCACAAAGTTAATGTGCATATTTTCCTTTACCACCACATGTGACCCATTGAACGATTTTAGGTAAGAAGCTGCCGTGGGTTTGATTTGATCGACCAAGCACAATTTGTCCACTATGGGAGATGGAACAACATTGGTAGTAGCCTTATCATCAATGTGTACCCTTCGGATCTTGTATTGGCCGACCCAAATTATGATGAACATGGGTACGATCCTCATCTAAATCTTTTTAGGGTCATCCTTAATGAACTTATTATGAAATGTCAACTGAGCTTGCCATGGTTCTTTGGTTGTAGAGGGAAGCATGATAGCATGGATTTCTTTCTCTTCAACTAGCATGTTTTTGTCAACTGGGATAGATGCTAACATGCAAAGCATGGTCTCATGATGTGCGGTGGAAGTCATTATCAAGTCATATAGGCTTAAAGTTGTGTTTTTCTGCTTCAAGGCTTGTTTGACTTGTGTAAGGTCATTGAGAAATGTAATCATGGAAAATGTTGGTAGCTGGAAAATACCAAACAAAAATGCGTGTACACAGTCTTAACCACGAATCCGTGTGAGGGCCGTGCTGGAGAAAACGAATCCGCGGTGCCCTGAACGGTCTTGTCAATTAGACAGGGACTTACTCAATCAGTAAATTGATGAATATTATAGATATTCCGCAAAAGAATTTGATTCGGCGAATCATAAAAGGAGTAGAAAACGATGTAGATAAATTGAAATAACGACAACGTAAACATGACAAGGACGGTCAGATTTAAGAAAAATGCGCAATTCCAAGATCTGTGCTTTGACTCGAAAACTGAGTATATTGTATACAAAGTTCCAATGGAAAAAACTCTGCTTATCTTGTGTGAAGCATACACAAAATAACAAGAAAACTGTTCAACAAGAAGTATAGAATGTAGTTCGGTCTACCTCGTAAGCCAAAGATGAGATGCAAGGAATGTCAAGCCTGAATGTCTATCGATCAACTGTTTCTGATCAATAGATCTTGCCAACCGCATCAAATGATCTCTTGATCTCTGATCTATTCCCTCTTCCTTCGGTAGTCTCTGCTCAAACTGCTAATGATCGCCAATGGAGAGAACTATATTTTTTGCCAAAGGATTGATCGCTCCTACTGTCAAAGCTCAAAAATGTCTCCTGTCTCTGCTCAAAGGTGATAACTGCAAAAAGTTGAAGATCCCAGCCCTTGTTTCTTCGCCAACTGGCGTATTTATAAGTTCGACAACATGTGGAGAAGCCATGGCCCTGATGACATGTGTCCCGAACCTTCAAAATACCTTTGACTTGTCCAATTGTATGTTGAAACTGGCTATGTTGTGTCACATTTCTGGGAGAAGGGGCGAAGTACGCTGTCAACCACTTTTGGCAAAGTCGCCTCGTGATTACGCACAATACGCTCATCAGCGTATTTTGCGTGTGGATAATAGGTGCATGTCTGGTATTGTCCTAGCTGGTCTTAGGCTACATTATGCTCATTCACGCTGTGTCACGTGGCAGAACATAATAAAACATGAAAATAGTTGATTCAAGCTGTTTTACGCTCACTTACGCCGCAAAGTGTAATAGAGCGTAAAATGGTCAACTTTAAAATAAATTTACGCTTTCCTACGCTACGTAGCGTAATGAGCGTAAAGTGACCAATTTGAAAAAAGGAAGAAGTCAATCTTCTTCGCTCCCTTGGACTCTGACTTTGACATTCTTAAAGCTCGTTACGCTGCTTTGCGTAATGGAGCATAAACTCAGCCCTGAGGAAAAGACTTAGCCGAATATGTGACAGGTCGCATATTACGCTACTTAGGCTTTAAGCTTCATCAAATCCACCGAAGTAAGTTACCTTATGATATCGGGCTATGCTAAGTAGAGTTATGCTAAGTGACACTATGCTATTTTGCGTAATGTAGCGTAAAGAAAGAAAACACAGTAAGATTGAAATCTGTAAGGAACTTGGAGACTTGATGCTGCGCACCTCTTTGCCCTGCTCTATCTTCTGGATTTCTGTCGCGAACCTTCACCCAAATCATGAATCTTCGCCTGAGGCCAATTCGTAATTTCTACGGTGTTTCAATGGCCCCTCTTTGTTGACGTTTAGAGGGCTTGCCCGAAAGATGTCAACAAAGAATACGAAACACTGGATAGGTAAAAGTACCAACAACATTCATCAATGGTTACTCAAATGTCACCCTGTCAAAGCAGAACTGCAGAAATGAGGGAAATGGGAGATATAATGGTATGGTAGGAAATTATTACAAAGGTGAGGGGAAACAGGTTCGGGGAAGACTCAAGTGAGGTTTGGGGAAGACACAAATGTGTGAATATAGTTTTTTCAGGCATAAGCACTTAGGCTTTCCCCTGCAATTGCATTTGCATGGAGTTATGCCGTCATTTTGTAGATAAAGGGGCTTGCCTAGACGAATTGTGTTGCATGTACATGGCCTGGATGAGTTGTGTTTCATCCATTTTGCTGACCCACATTTTTTTTTGTTTCTTGTTTTGCATCCAACAGGCGAGTTGCGTTCCACCGGTTCATGGACTTGATTATAATGCAGATGCGGAAAGCATATGCTGCGTATGTACGCTTTGTGTAAGGGAAACAGGTGATGGAGATGTAGGGAAGTAAGAACTAGAGGTAGGATTATGGGGAAAATAGGGATGCACTCCTGAGTGGACAGGCTAACCTAGGCGACCATCTCAAAACACTATCTGTATTTCACCGGTCAGATGAACGCACCTTTAAACGACATCTTCATAACAAGTAACCTGTAATCAAAAAAGAAGATAGAGGGCACCATTTCTCAGTTGAATTACTGGAGAGGTTGTTGAAACAAGTACCATTTAGGACGAGACAAAGTGAGCGGGCCACGAAGGAGGAACTGTAGCATGAGGCCAGGGTCTTCACCGTTGACGCTTGGCCCAGCATATTGCCGCCAAAGATTATCAAACTCATCGCACTCAACTGGTTATTCAAAGAACTAGCTAGGTGAATCTGTGAAGCCAGAGCCTGATAGTGATGATGAGCGGAGATCCCCAAGGTCATTTTTGATGAGAACTCCTTTGGGGCTCTAGTCGGCAAAACTAAACTCTCAGAGGTGCCACTGCTGTAGTGGGGGCAGTGATGGCATCTCTGAGGGGTTAGTAGTATGCCTTTGAGCACATCTGAGGAATCAGCAGAATGCCTGTGAGGTCGCAATGCTTGGATTGTCCCAACATCCCACCCCATTTGTTTTGTAGCCACACGGAGATGATTATGCTCGCTTGATTTGCATGATGGTGGTCTGTAGGTCCCAGTTTTAAGTCTTGGTAGACTGTCATTGCTGGTTTTAAGTCCCAGTAGACCATGGTCCCAATTTAATGTTTGGGCGGACCGAAAAATGCTAGTTTTATGTCATAGAAGATGGTGGTAGAGCTGATTTATGGTCTCAGCAGACCGTGTTGTGGATGCCAATTTCATGTTGTGAACCAGGGATAGATCTGTGTTAGTTTTACATCTCAGTAGATGGACACTCACTTGTGCCAATTTTATGTCCTGGCAGACAGCTGGCGCTAGTTTAGCGTTGTGGCGGACGTGTGGAGGAAATACCAGTTTTACATCTTGGCGGCCCTGTATAACACTGCCAGTTTTACGTCGTAGCAGATGGTTACAACTTGCTAGTTTTACGTCGTGGCGAACCATTGTTGCCAGTTTAGCATCATGGCGGATGCATGCAAGCAGTGCTAGTTTTACATCGTAGCAGACTATCAGTGCTAGTTTAGCGTCATGGCGGACACATGAGGAGAGTGCCAGTTTTACATCGTAGCGGACGATTATTGCCAGTTTAGCGTCATAGTGGACGATTGTTGCCATGCTTGATGTTAACACTGGATATGTAGCTAAATGTACTATCGCTTCAGATATATATGATTCATGGGATTCGGTAACTTGTTTCCATTGATATTTGCTAGCTTGAATGCACCATTGGCATACAGATCAGCTACCAAGAAAGGGTTGTCCCAGTTTGCAGAGAACTTGCCTATTGGTTCGCAAATGACCTTGAGAACCAAATCTCCCTTCTTGATAGGACGTTGTTGAAGATTGTGATGGTGCTTCTACCTCTTCTTATCTTGATACTTTTCGATGATATTAAGCATCTGTATTCGCTTCTCCTCTACTGAATCCAAATCCATGATCCGAGACTCGGTGTGTTGAGCCTCATTTATAATCATGGAGAGGACCATTCGTAGAGAAGAAACTTGTAATTCAAGGGGTAGCACCGCCTCGGATCCATAGACCAGGCTATAGGGCATATTGTCTGTAGCTATTCTACATGTGGTATGATACGCCCATAGCACATAAAAGATCTTTTCATGCCACTGTCTCTTGCTGCTGTCGAGCATTTTCTTGAGTAAGTTGATAATGACCTTGTTTTTCGCTTCAGCTTGACCATTTGCTTGCGGGTAATAAGGTGAGGAAAAAGATTGTTTGATGCCAAGATTGTCACAAAAGGATTTGGTTTCCAAACTGCTAAACTATGACCCATTGTCAATCGCTATAGTCATCGAGAGGCCAAATCTAGTTACAATGTTATCTAGAATGAAGTGACAGATATGTTGCGACGTGATCTTTCGCAAACGGATGGCTTTCACCCACTTTGTGAAGTACTCGGTGGTGGTGATTATGAAGCTATGACCTACGAAAGATTTAGGTGTGATAGGCCCTATAATGTCTAATCCCCATCGTTGAAAGGGCCATGTTATCTGAGTCATGTGTAGTTCTGTAGGCGACACGTGTATAAGGTTCGCTTAACGTTGACACATGTCACATATTTTGACCTTTGTAAGACAATCTTTTTCCATGTACGGCCAATAATACCCTAAGCGACAGATTTTAGAGGCCATGGCTCATGGCGCTATGTGTTCTCTGCATAATTCCTCATGGACTTCACCTACTATGCTTTGTGCCTGGTCTTTGTTGACGCAAGTAAGCAGTACTCCATCAAAAGAGCATCTACAGAGGGTACTGTCTCTTATGATGATGTACTACCTAGCTCGCTTGCGAATAGCATCTTTCTGTGCTCGTCTTAACTCGTGTGGTGGTTCGCCATGCAAGAGATAAGTTTTAATGTTGTCGTACCACTCTGGAATTCTATCCTCGAGCAATGAAGATATTTGTGCCGCCTGAATGATAGGACCTGTACAATCTGTTATTAAGGTGGGACAAGTGTCAAATAGGTGCGATGGCACGTTTAAAACTAATGTAGCTAGTGAAACACCACAAAATTCGGAGCTTAGTACTGTCCGACACCAAATAGGACCCTGGAACTCGCCAACGATGCCGGCTACAAGATCGCAACACTTAGTGATTTTTGCTAAGTACATAGTGCCAGCGTATACACTCCAGCGTATACGCCAAAGATCACACATACAACGTATATGCTTAGCGTATACGCCCAGCATACAGCGTATACGCCCGGCTCTCCGGCGTACATGCCCAGTTACTGTAGATGTGCACGCTCGACGGTAGGATCTCCAATGACAGCATGAAGATAACACCGAAGAGCAAGGATTGAAGCAAGTGGACATCCTTCGGCGTACACACCTGGCGTATACGCCCAGCATCCATCAGTGTATACGCTCAGCATCCACCAGCGTATACGCCCAGCGTATATGCCCAGCGCTCAGCATCTCCAACCAGTTCAGGCCTAGCATTTTCAGCGTATACGCCGACCTGATGCAGCGTATACGCCCAGCAGTTGTAACATTTTGTATATTTGTAAAGTGTATGCACCCGGTCAACGCGCCACGTCTCCCATCCCGAGTCTAGCGTAAGAACCTGTATAAAACCCCCATTTGTCCACTTCATCAAGACGGTTCGCAAAATCCCAGAGCACCCCAGAGAGAACATTTACGTTGCGCAAAAGAGCAGAAAAACTTCTTACGCTGGGAAGCCCTGCACGCTGCAGATCTAGTCTCTTACGCTCCGCTTGCCCTGCAAACCATCCGAGTCACCTCCATGTACGCCGGGGCTTTTCGTCCGCCTTGTGTTCCCACAACTGCGTTAGACCGGTGCACTGTACTCTGACTCTAATTCCATCATTTCATTTGCTGCAAGTTCTTTTACAGTTTTACGTCAATTTGGCCCACGCCTCGTTTACGTTGGTTCGCGCTCGTGCTTCAGTTACAACCATTACATTTCATGCTGTTCTTGCTGTTTACGCCTGCATGTCGTTTATGCATAACCTAGCGTATAGCATTTTGCGTACGCGCGGGGAAATCCTTATCTGATCCGCGTGCGGACCACCTAAGGTACTCTGCCTTTGCTACATTCTAGCTCGCCCTCAGGCAAAGGAAGGGTCTTCTGTACACGTCCTGCGATCCCACGACCTCTATTTTCCTTCCAGCCGGACACCGACAATTTCAGGTGGTACAGAAATTGGCGCTAGAAGGAGGGCCCCCTAAAATCCTTGTCTGCAACTTTCCCAGCGTTTACGCTGTTCGGTTAGAAAACCCGACCCCCAATCGTCCAGCGTACATGCTACACAGCGCTTGCGTTCTTGAAAACCTGCTACATTATTTTACGTTCTGTTTTACGCTCTACTGTTGATGCTGCAACTTGTTTTACACCTGTCTTTACACCGGAGTCGGCCTTTACGCTAAGCCCGTTTCATACTGTCAACTGTCTATGCCGAGAATTTTACAAATTGTTTACACTGAAATCCATTGTACGCCTGCCTGTTTTGCACTATCTTCTGTCTTACGCTCCACTCTGTTTTACACTGAGCTTGCGTTTACGCTGAGTTTCACGTTCATCTATTTTATGCTAAGCACCAGTTTTACACTAAGCAGTCCTTTACGCTGCAACTTATCTTACGTTCTTGTGTTACGCTGACCACCTCTTTTCCGCTGTACGCTACTTCCTGTCTTACGCTCTTATTTTACGCCATCCTACTTTATGCTGCCCCATCCTGCACCTCATACGCTCTCCAGCATTTACGCTGCCCATATACACTGCACATCATATACACTGTATATGCTGACACGCTGTATACGCTATATACGCTGACACCGTACGTTGCCCCTTGAAGCGTATACGCTGCGCGCCACATCACACAAAAACTCCGCATCTTCAGACTTAGTCCTGTTCGCGACATAGCATCATGAACCTTGCTAACAACACTGTTGCCCCCGCTCAGACCACTGCCATGGACACCATAGCTGTCCAATAGCTTGTCGCACAACACCCAGGAATGCAACCCATAGCGGGTCCCTGCCGATCCCTAAGGCTACAAGGGAGGGACCCAACCTCTAACATCGTTACCCAGGACCAATACAACTTTATCTGTATTAAGATACAAGCCGACCCAGCTGTTGATCAAGATGAACTGGAGGTGAAGAGGCATTTTGAGCTGTATTACAGGGGGGGACGAGAGTTCATCCCTTCCTCGTACGACCTAATTCCCATGCCAGAATAATATTCGAAACTCATCACACAACTCCTCCTTCAAAGGAACAATTCGTTGGACCAGCCCGCGTTGGAGCCCCAACTAGAGGATAAGGATATGTTCACTGCTCAATCCGAGCAAGGAGAGTCGTTCCATACCTTAAGCCCTCAAGCACAGGCCAACCCCATCTTCCATCCTGGCACAGGGGAACTCATGCCCTGGCAACACATTAGATTCATCCAGGCTCAACAACCATCGCCGAAAACAGCAGCACTAGTCCACGTCCCTCCTCTGAGTGATCACCAACCCAACATCGTCCCACCCGCGCCCATCCTCATAAGTGTAGCCACCTATCGATAATGTGGGAGCAACAATCCCACCAAGGGTAATAGGGATGCCACACGTGATTCCGGCATCCACATTTGCCCACTTCATACCACACATCCAAACACATACAATTCCCCAAGCAGCCGTAGCCCAACAAGAAGTCCATGCCCAGAACGTGGCAGGGCAATGGCAGGCAAGGGGAGCGTCGTCGCACCAAGTTCCCCATCACCATACGCTACCCTACGTGGTTCCACCAATCAATATTCCCCAAGCACAACCCCAGCTGCAGCAACACCTACAACAACATTTTCCCTACCACGTGCCATCTGTAGTGCCGCCTGCTGCAACCTTTCCACAAGCACCCGCGCAGCTGTCAGCCCTTCCGCCTAACACGCAGCAATCTAGCTTGTACAGTATCCTGCAACCCCAAGCCACTGCATCACCGAGCGCCCAAGACTGGGCGGATGCCAAAAAGATAATGCAAGAGATTACTGAAGAGGTAAAACGCCTCAAAACTGCTACTGAAGGAGAATTAAAGGTAGTGGATTTCTACAACGATGATCCTATCAGCTCTTCGGTCCCACCTCTAACCTTGCCTAAAGGTGTCCCTTTGCCCACATTAACCAAGTACAATGGGGAGGCTGATCCCAATGCACACCTTATAAAATTCTGGCTAGAATGTGCTCTGCTCCAAGCTTGGCCCCACTCCATCCTCCGAGTATTTCCCATGTCTCTCACAGGGAGAGCACTCGACTGGTACCGGGCCCTGCCTAGGAACTCTATTTTCTCTTTGGACGATCTTTTACGCCAGTTTGTGACCTAGTTCAAGTACAACTTGAAACCTGAGGCCACGCTGGATGGCCTCATGCAGATCAAGCAAGCACCGCTTGAACCTGCGCAGAAGTTTATCCAAAGGTGGAGTGCGACTCTCAACGAGCTGCATGAACCAATCTCTCCAACCTATTTGCTTACAATTTTGAAAGGGGTCTTCAACGACTTCTTTAAGTCCAAACTTTATTACCTCAACGCACGTGATGTGAATCAGGCATTTTTACAGATCAGAAACATAGAGGAAGCGGCTCAAAACAGCCATGACCTGGCATACTTGGCCTTTAAAAATCAACATACTAAAAAGGATAATGAAAAGGCCAAGACAACTATAGCAGCAATATCAGGAACCTAGCAAACACACACCATGCATCAGCAAAGACCGCCCGTAGCCACCACTAACTACTATCAGCCTGCTCCCATAACAACCCCAGAGTCATCATCATAGAACCCGATGAACCGTGCGCGTAATTTTGAAAGGAAGGAACCCTCTCAGTACACACCTTTACCAATGAAACTGTCCCAACTCTTTGACCAACTCTTAAGGGCCGGGTTGATGCAACATAAGCAATTATCCCCTGCGGCCATCTAGAGACATGAACAGTTCTACCAACTCATACAGAACCCAAGCCTGGAAACACCGGATGAGCCGCCCGTGCCCAAAGGATTCAGGATGGATCACTTCTGCGACTACCATCAACGTAACGGGCATGGAACGGACTACTACTTCACCCTAAAGCAGGACATCCAGTGGATAATTGACGATGGAAAAATCATGTTTGACAAGGGTAATCCCATCCAACCACAAAATCAAACCATGGGAGTGTACAAATACCCCTTGAACACTAACGATGCGGGGTATGTAATTGACGCAATCTATTGTGACGACGATTCCGACACACCCCGTATCAACACCGTCTACCCCGAAAATAAGCAGGAAACACTAGGCAAGCTATTTATGGTTCAAATTCCTCCTGCTGCGTCCGCACCTGCATCTCAATCATCCCGCACCCCGCAGTGGCCATATGTAGTCCGAGTGCCCCCGACCGTGCCCACCCCCAACATCACGACACGCCAAAAACCATACGTGATGTGCATCGCTCCGGTCAATCTCGTGGATACACCAACCCCTCGTGCTCGACCTACCCCTTTCGTAGTTCGAGTACCACCTGCCGTAGCAACAACGAAGATCCAACCTCCGCAAAGACCAACCCTGTACGTCATCAGGACACCTGGACAGACTCCTGCCCAGTCATATCCGACAGTCCACCCGCAACCCTGTCCAGCACCATACGTTGTAAGGGTCCCAGGGCAATCCCAGGCTCCAAGGCCAACTCCACCTCCGCCTAACGCATGGGAGCGCCTAGTAGATAGACTTACACGTGAACGTATGGAGAAGGAACGCCAACGGCTAGCCATGGGCCCACCCAAACCAACCCCACTTAACTCCATGCCCATGTCATCATCCAACGATCGACCGAACATGCAAAGCAACGGTGAATCATCCGAAATACAAGAGCCACCTAAAACGGCAGATCCTAACACTAACAACAAACCACCAAAATGCAAAATAAAACTATTGTGTCCAATGGGCCCAGTCATTGCTAATAAAAACGTCCCTGATAGTAGAGATTTTGCAACGGCCCTGGCACAAGTTACTCAAGCCCTAAAATAGAAAAACACCTCGTTAAGCTTGTATGACTCGGTATTAACGTCCCAGACTCATCGAGAAGCTCTGGTGTGCATGCTCACATCGATCCCGGTTAGTGAGAACTTGCCTCTGAGCGAACCGACCATTCATGCCGTAATGTACCCATCTCACAACACTGTTCCTAAGCCCTTGAGCTTCCATGATGAGGACATCAAAGTCGATAAGAAGATAGGCGAGGCAACAACAATCCCTATGTTCATAACTATACATGTAAACCAATTCAAAATACATAGGGTACATGTAGATGATGGGGCAGCAACCAACGTCATACCGTATCCTATCATTGAACAATTGGGGCTCACCGACTTGATCAAAACAACCACAACGACATGCCTAAAGTCTTTCAGCGGGTCGCGCATATTAGTCAAAGGCACAATAACCCTAGACTTTGTGGCGGGGGACCAGTTCCCCACATTCGCTGACTTCCTTGTCGTTGATGAAATGCCAGGATTCAACCTAATATTAGGAAGACCTTGGCTAGCCCAACTGAGAGCTGTGTCCTCCCCTATACATCAGGAGATCCGCCTACCCTACGAGGGTGGTGAAATCATCATACAAGGGGAAGCAACCTCTCCCCTCATTTCATCGCACACAGACGAAGGCCAAGGCTTCGAGGTTGAACTCGACAAGCCTGACCAAAAAGATTCAAGAAAAACACAACTGGTGGATAGTGAACCTTCAAATACGGGACAAGAGCCTGAAGCCGAACTACCCCTGTCTAACACTGTACACACATCACCTCATGAACAAAACAAAACAGAAACAACAACTGATATCGAAGCACCTAAAAATATCGATACCGAAAACATTTTTACGGACGTCTCCTGGACTGAATTGCCATTTAACGTGATCAGTGAAGGAGACGGAGAATACAAAATTATACCGGTCGATACACTCCCTGACAAAAAAATGAAGAAAATCAAGAAACAACTAAACTGAAATGCGCCAACATCAGGAATGACGTTAAACTACGAACAGTCCGAAACGACGTTAAACTATATCTGCCATGACATATTGCTCGTCCGCACATGGGCCCGAAATGGCATTAAACTAGTGCAAATCTTGTTCCCCCATTTACATATCATTTATCATTACTTCTGTGCATTGCCTTTAAACAGAAAAGCAAACCCAAAAACATTTTAGTACCATACTGTGTGTGCAAAAAATTTAAAAAACAAATATAGATATATATATATATATATATATATTATTCATGCCACATTGTACAATAGTTCCAGTGTGTTCAACATTTTTCAATTACAATTCCAGTGCCAAATATCAAAACCACAAAAAACTACAAAAACACTAAGCGTCCATGACAGGAGGATCATCTCCTTCAGAACAACGAGTGTCAGGGACCCCTGCTCCATTGGGGCCAGCCTCCTGTGTATCATCGCCACCCTCGCACTATAAACACCAAAGACAAACGGCCAACACAAAATCAGCAGATGCTAAACATTTTAAAACATTACCCAATAAATTAACTTCACAAAGACCAAACGTTTATCATAGGAGATTCCCCTAAGCCAAACTCCAGCCGACGAAGAATTTCCTCCTCTGGAACGCAGGCCCAATCGGTTCCATCCAGGCCTATGTCAATGTTCGCCAAAGCTTTCCCTTTGTCAACCGCTGACCAGGTAGGGCGTTTCAGAGGAAATTCACTTACCGACACCTCCCCAGAAGCAATTGTGATGACCCTCTTAGGTGATTCCATCCCCACAGTTGTGTTTTGGGCAAAGGTATCGAAGGCGGAACGCAAACCCAAACCTTCCACAAACATCTCCAGTTGCCGCTTTTCAATAGATACCTCTTTCAGCGACTTCTTGTAGTGATGTTTATGGTTCTTCTCATCCTGACCCCACTTGTGAACCGTGGAAGCGAAAGCCTTCCAATCTTAACACTTAAGGTTCAGGAGATCCACTTGAGCTTTGCATTCCGCTATTCTCCGGGTCAATGATGCATGATGGTTTAGAAGGTTCCAATACCTGGTGTACGTGATCTCTGAGGTTCGCCAAGAATGATCTCCGCTTAGTCTGGCAGCGGCGAACTCGTATCAGGCCTTTAAATCATCACGCTCCTCAATTATAGCAGAGACTTCCTTCTCCTTTGCCTATACTTGCAGCAACAACTGTTCAACAGAAAGCCTACAAGTCCACAACGACTTGGCATTGTGTGCAAGGCTTTCTGCAACCCCTTCATAAACATACCTTGGCACCTGTTCTACTTCTAGGGAGAGTGTCGTTAGGCTTTCCATACTCATGCCCTCAGAGGGATCCCATCTTAGTTTAGCGCCTACCCACGCAGAAAACATGAACATCTTAGTTTAGATTAAGATACGAAGCCCCTAATCTTTAAATGATTCATACCTATATCAGGATGGACTTCTTGGAGATGTTCAATGACTTCTTCCGCGATCCCATCCACAAAATCTGACTTACTTGGCATCTCTGACCAAACAAGCGACTGACGAGTACGGGAAGAACTAACCTCAGCGGTCCCTTCGGGGGGAACCGTCTTCATGAGAACGTCCAACCGTACCATCCTGGTATCTCTACATTCATCTAAGTCGGAAACACAAAAATAAATAAAGAAAATAGAAAAGTAGGGGCCACAATTGATATAATAAAAAATAATTAAAAGCCAAGACATATCTTGATCCTTGTCACCTTCTGGGGGATCGTCCAAATCCAATTCACCCTTGAGGAAGCTACTAAACATTTGGTTGATAGCCTCCTGGTCGTCTAAGGGTGCAGTTTCAGTAGTCTTCTCTGTTAATAACTCCGTTCCCCCACCTTGACTCTTCTCAGGGCTTTCCTCCCCATGGTTTTTCTGGGTACGTGTTTCCTCCTCCTCCCTGATGATCTCCAAGGACTGTTTTCTCACTTTTCCAAACCGAAAACAGCAACAACAAATAAGCAATTGAGGTAAGGGTGATAAATGAACGAAAACGATGCAATAACAAGCAAATGAGCTTCGCCTACCGGGTACCTTGAAGCGTATCCGCTTCACGCGTGGCTGGTTTATCTTGGAGACTTCCTCCGTAGTGCGTTCAGGTCTCTTCAATTTTGACTTGGCTTCGCCAATGGTTTCTTTAATGACCCACTCTGCCCGTCTGGCAGTTAAAGAAACATCCGCTGGCTCCACCGCCAGACTGTCCCGTGTGTGGATGGAACCGCCAGATGATCCTCCTGTGGTAATAGACACAGACTCATCAATACCTTCTGGGGCATCCTGCGATTTGGCGGTCGCATACAAGTGTTTGACCCATGGGCAAGTTAGTTGACCCTAGATCCCGTAGGACAAACTTGTTGTCCACACGCACCACAAGAAATTCGGCAAAACGGCGAAGATACCCGGCGAAGAAGGAAAAAGTGAAATGCGATTGTGCTTCGATGTTTGAGTGCAACCGTACTATCTCCTTATGCATGCCCTCTAACAAAAACTGAGCCCAGTTATACCGCATGCCAGTTTCCAAGATAGCCCGCATGATGCGTACCGCTTCCACCCCAAAACTCCGCACCTGAGAAAGGGTTTTGGGAAACACCCGCGCTCGAAATAGGGGGTACAGTTCGTTCACCTCAACAACCTTTTCCTTCCCCTGCATTGGGAACCCCTTGGTGCTCTTCTTCACTCCAAGCTAAGACTCCAGTTCATGGATC
Organism: Gnetum montanum; assembly: GCA_015680685.1. NCBI lineage: Eukaryota > Viridiplantae > Streptophyta > Gnetopsida > Gnetales > Gnetaceae > Gnetum > Gnetum montanum. Next base: position 103,525 of record MNCI01018454.1, read on the forward strand.
ATTTGGAGCTCTTTGTGAGACCTGTCCAACACTACGGGCAGGCCATCTGCCGGCATGCCAAATAAGTTAGAAAAGAATACAGGCGACAGATGGAACACCACCTTGACACCTTTAATCCGGGTGCTGTACTGAGAGACAGACTCATTGAAAGAGTCCACGATTCCTATCATCTCCCCAATTGAGACATTACGGCTTGGCATCAGAAAGAGTTCTAAGAGGCCTGCATCATCCAAGCAACGGGTAAGGGAAGGCGGAGCACACCTACGTAGCCACTTCTGTGCTTTTGCTACCTCCTCGAACTTCATTGACAGAGTTGTCTCAGTTTGGCTTGTTGTCACGAGATCCTCATTGGAAGGCACATCAACCGTTAAAGCACGTTAAAATGACCGCATCAACCTCCTGACCCCAAAATAGTTAAACAAATCCACTAACGAATTTAATATATGCTATTACTCACCATTAGCGGTAGATCTAGAAGTGCTACCAAAGCTATCTGGAAAGACTTGCCCTTGATCTGTCTAGTCTTCATGGAGCCACCCACGAGCCTTACACATCGCAAAGGCTCTAGAAAATTGGTTATGGAAATGGACCATTGAACCCTTCGTCTAAGCCAATACGGCCCTGCGAAGAGTGGGGCCCATCATAAAGGCCTCCAGAGCAACGCGGGTGAGGGCTATCCCTTCATCCTCAATCAGAGTCCCATCTGGGTGAGTCTTTGGCCTGCAAATAAAAGCATGTTAAAAAAAAAACTAACATCAAACGACGATCAATGAAGCAATAAAGTCAAATGGTCTTACCTAGTTATTCTATACACTGTACCAGGAGGGTTCTGGAAAAGGGTGTGTGCACGGGTTGCTATAAATAATGTATTGTTGATGTAATCTAACCCTAGTGGCAGCAATGCCCACAAACGCGTCAACGGGCAAGTTGACTTGGGCCCGTGGGTAGTGAAACACCACAAAAATCTGTGAGTTTAGCATCTGTCTGACAAGAAGCAGATCCCCATGACCCACGGGCGGCTTCGGCTACATTTGAAGTCACACAGGGAAATCTTGAAAATCGAAACATCCGGTTCTAAATGTTGTGTCAGCGTATACGCCCAGCTTTAAACCGTGGTGAGCTAGCGTCTACGCCCGGCGTCTACGCCCAACGTCTACGCCTGGCGTCTACGCCCAACGTCTACGCCCGGCTCTCCGGCGTACACGGCCAGGTACGGCAGATGCACACGCTCGACGACAAGATCTCCAATGGTAGCATGAAGATTACACCGAAGAGCAAGGATTGAAGCAAGTGGACATTCTTTGGCGTATACGCCCGGTGTATACGCCCAACATTCACCAGCGTATATGCCCAGCATATACACCCGACGCTCAGCATACACACTTCACACGCACTCAGCAGGTGCAACAGAAGCAAGGATTGAAGCAAGTCGACGTCCAGCATCCATCAGCGTATATGCCCCAGTGTATATGCTGGCATCTATCCAAGTCTACGCCCAGCGTATACGCCGCTACCTGTTGTAACGTATACCCCCAGCGTATACCAAGTTTCTAAATTGTAACGCCTGGTCCATACACCACGTGTCTCCCTGTCCGATTTTCCCGGTAACCCTACCCCTATAAAGAGCCCAGTTTTCCGCATTTACCAGGTCCGCAAAAATTTACCAGAGCAGACCCAGAGCAATTACGCTGCAAAAACCCACTTACGCTTACACTTATGCTGGAAGTCCTGTACGCTGAGCACAGTCCGCGCTCCGCCTACCGTGTCAGCCGGCTGCATCCCTCCATCCACCGAGGCTTTACGTCCGCCTTTTGTCCCTACACAACTGCGTTAGACCGGTGCACAACATTTCAACTCTATAATCCACTATTCATGCTTATTGCAATTTCTTTTACAGTTTTACGTCAATTTGGCCCACGCTTCGTTTACGCCTGCTTACGTTTACGCTCCGTCTGTGTACGTGTATGCTCACTGTTTACGCCGTTGGCATCTGTTTAAGCCCTTTGTACTTGTTTACACTATTTACGCTATTTACGCTGTTTACACCTGTATACGCTTACGCCGGGCTTATCTCTGTTTATGCTGTTCACGCTCGACGTTGTTTACGCCCCTCTACGTTTACGCTGTCTGCGCCTGTTTCGCCGTTTACGCTCTGTTTTACACATAACCCAGTGTATAACACCTCGGTGGCGCTCGGGGAAGTCCTTGTTTGATTTGCGTGTGGACCATCCAAGGCACTCTGCCTTCGTTCACTCCAACTCGCCCTCAAGTGGAGGCAGGGTCGACTGTGCTTGTCCGCGGATCTTTCGGTGCCCGTCATGTTCCAGCCTCGCACCGACGATTTCGGTCGGCATAGCTTTTGGCGCTAGAAGGAGGGCCTCTTCGCTAAACAGACTTCACGTTCCTCAGCGTCTACGCTCATCAGCGTCTTCGCTACCGTTATCAAACCCTCGACTCAACGTCTACGCTGTCGATTCTTCAGCGTTTACGCTGCACAAACCCTAGCGTATACGCTGCACGCTTATGCCAGCGTTTGCGCTACATACCCTGGCGTATACACTGCATGCTTATGCCAGCATTTACGCTGCATACCCTAGCGTATACGCTGCACGCTTACGCTAGCGTTTACACTGCATACTTACCTAGTAGATTCGTCTACGCCAGTCGCATACACTACGTTATTCGCATCAATCCCGCACACTCGAACCGTCTATCATCATGGATCCCATCAACATCACCGCTGCTACTACCCAGAACGTTAACATCTCAGACACAACGGCTACCCAGCAATCTATCACACAACATATGGGAGGGCAATCCACAATGAGGCCCTGTCGGTCGTTGAGGTTGCAAGGGAGAGACCCTGCCGCTAACATTATAAGCCAAGACGAGTATAACTTCATCTGCATTAAGATGCAAGCAGGCCTGGCAGTAGATCGGGATGAAATGGAGGTAAAAAGGCAATTTGAAATCTTTTACAGAGGGGGATATGAATTCATCCCTTCCCCGTATGACGTAATCCCCATTCCAGAACAATTCTCAGAACTCTTTACGCAGCTCCTTCTGCACAGGAGCCAATCGCTAGACCAAATTACGGCAGACCCACAACGGGATGAAGAGGACGAATTCGCTGCGCAATCTGAGCATGAAGACTCCTATCATACTCTTAGTCCACATAACCACATGAACCCCATATGTTTTTGGATGCAGGGGAGACCATACCCCTCCAACCCGTTAACTCTGCCCACACCCAAGCATTGTTATAAGAAACATCTGTGTTAGCCTAGATCCCTCCCCAGGGCAACCCTTTGCCCAACGCCTTCCTTTTTACAGCTGCAGGTTCATCCTGACAAGCACCGCCCCCTCACAGTAACCTGGGGGTGACGTTCCAGTCCCAAGTGGTAAGAATGCCACACGTTATACCCATGTCCACATCTACCCACTACATCCCGCATGTCCAAACGCATGCACCCCCTTTCACTGTCGTAACCCAACAAGGGGCCTCCTCATACAACATGGCCAGACAATGGCCGATGACGGGCACGACGTCGCACCAGACTTCCCACCACTATGTACCATCCCACACGTTCCCACCAGCTCATGTGCCTCAGGCACAGCCACGACCATAGCAGCAACAACCTCCTCTCTATAATGTAGTGCCCCTAGTGCCATCTACTATACACTTCCCACAAATGCTACCGCCAACAACGCAACTTTCAGCCTTCCAATCCACCGTTCAACAGTCTAACCCATACAGTGTGTCACAAAGCCAAACCACCATGCTCCCAAGCACTCAGGATTGGGAAGATGCCAAAAGAATGATGCAGGAATTAACTGACAATGTAAAAAGCCTCAAGACAACCGCTGATGGGGAATTGAAGGTAGTAGACTTCTATAACGATGACCCCATCAGTTCTTCCATCCCGCCTTTAACTCTACCCAAGGGCGTCTCCCTACCAACGCTAACCAAGTATAATGGGGAGACAGATCCTAATGCGCATTTAATAACGTTCAGGTTGGAGTGCGCACTACTATAAGCATGGCCCTATGCAATTCTTTGCGTGTTTCCCATGTCCCTCTCGGGAGAGCACTCGATTGGTATAGGGCGCTCCCAAGAAACTCTGTTTCCTCCTTGGAAAACCTACTGTAGCAGTTCGTGACCAGGTTCAAATATAACCTGAAACCCGAGGCCACCCTAGATAGCCTCATGCAGGTCAAGCAGACACCGCTTGAACCGGTCCAGAAATTTATTCAGAGATGGAGCGCAGCCCTCAATGAGCTGTACGAAGAAATATCCCAGACATACCTGCTCACTATTTTGAAAGGAGCCGTCAACGATTTCTTTAAATCCAAGCTGTACTATCTAAACACGCGCAATCTCAACCAAGCCTTCAAGCAAATTAAAAACATAGAAGAAGCAGCCCAAAACAGCAATGACCCGGCCTACATAGCCTTTAAAAATCAACATGCTAAGAAGGATAAAGAAAAGGCTAAAACAACTATAGTATCAATAGCAGGGGCACAACAACAAGCTAGGCCACCACAAACCCCTGCTAATTACAACAAACCAACTCCAACGATTGCGCAAGAATCATCATCACAGCATAATCCAGCGAACCGCACGCGCAACTTTGAGAGGAAAGGACCCTCTCAATATACACCCCTACCCATGAAGCCATCCCTGCTTTTTGACCAGCTCCTAAAGGCTGGTTTAATGCAGCATAAGAAATTATCTCCCGCGGCCATCTAGAGACATGACCGGTTCTGTCAACTCGTTCAAAACCCAAGCCTAGCAATGCCGAATGGGCCCCCCGTACCTAAAGGCTTCTGGATGGATCGCTTTTGCGATTACCATCAATGAAACGGGCATGGAACAGATTACTGTTTCACCTTGAAGAAGGACCTGCAGCGAATGATCGATGAAGGCCAAATCACCTTCGACGAAGCAAACCCGATTCAACTGCAAAATCAAGCTATGGGAGTCTATAAAGACCCTTTAAACACTAAAGAGGCACCATACACTATCAGTACAATCTGCCTTGACGATGATTCTGAGCCATCTTAAGTTAACACCATATCTCCCGAATATACGCGGCCAACATCCAACAAACCTTTTGTAGTTCACACACCTATCCCTGTGTCTACACCTACACCCCGTCCGTCCCATCCTTTACGACAGCCGTATGTCGTTCAAATACCCCCGGCAGTGGCAACACCTAACACCACGACACGCGACAAGCCATATGTGGTACGGGTCCCTCCTGTCACTCCCCTAAATGGACAAACTCCGCGTAACCGGCCTACTCCTTTTGTGGTCCGAATACCCTCAGCAACCGCAACAACGGAGGTCCAACCTTCACCCAAACCAACCCCATTTGTCATTAGAATACCTAAAGGTCCCCAGGACTACCAAGCCGCTGTGTCACAAACACAACCCCAACCTAAGCCCTACGTTGTTAGGGTGCCTGTCCAACCCTCTAACCAAGCACATCTAGCGGTACAAGAGTCACCCCGTCCAACCCCATATGTGGTAAAACTCCTAGCACAAACCGAAATGCCAAAACCAATGGCACCTCCACGCCACATGCAAGAACGTCTCGGAGATAGACTTGCGCGTGAACGTACGGAGAATGGATGCCAAAGGTTAGCTCTGGGGCCACCTAAGCCCACTCCCCTCAACTCCGTGCCCATGTCATCATCTACCAATCAACCAAGCATAGGCAATGAAGGCGAGTCATCTGAAAAACATGAATCATCCGAAACAACAGTTCCGAA
>MNCI01018455.1:2023-19651 GCA_015680685.1 Gnetum montanum
CATTCACTTAGTTTAATTATTTAATTACTTTCTTAATTAATACTTCTCTACCCTCAACTCCTATTAAATGTGGAATGAGTACGACTTAATCATGAACATTTAAGTGTGACTACTTGGTAACCCAATAGCATACCTAGGATCTATGCTTGGTAATCCTAGTAGGAGTCATGCACGAGGTCCAAGATGTGTACAAATGATTAAGGAATGGATGCTCATCGCACTTAGGCTAGTTTAGACTCTCTCCTCCCATGTCCTATTAGCTTAGCTCTCTCTCCCTTTTCCTCCTAGCTTAATTAAAGTGATTTTCCATTGCCTCTAGGAGTAGCACTAGGTTAAAAACCACATCATACACCTCACTCTAGACTAGACCATATGTGACAAAGCATATACTAGTCCAGGTGGGAAGATAGCAAACTGCGATCAACAAGTAACTATCTAGATACCACAACTAGCTCGTCCGCAGAGTTCGATTAGATCGTGTGTGAAACGCTCGTATTCGTATGGTTGAGTGTAGTGGTACCTCACCACTCATCATTGGCATCATTATCAAGGATGGCACCAATTATTTAGATTAGTTATATCATACAAGATTGCTGTAACAAAGTGTTCATGATATATCTTTTAGAAAAGAAATTAATTTCAATTAAGTCACACACGATTCACAACAATGTCTCTCTCACAAGACTATGATAACACAACAACTAGTAAGCTAATTCATTAGAGAACGAACAAATTATACAATGATGAAGATGAATTTTGGAGTACTCAATCTGATGTAGGGGTCTCCTATGTGCATAAAAAAAGACAACATCATCCCAAGTCACAAATTCATAACCTACCTAGTGACGATGAACCCTTGCTGGCCATTAAGAGCCTAATGCATATACAAGAGGTTGTTCGAATATCCCGTAGGCAATGCAAGGAAAGCCTTCTACCAAATCTTGATTTAAACAAATTTTCCAAGTTTTTAGGAGGCTATGATTTAGATTCGCAATATCATTTACAAGCCTTTCGTGATGCTTGTGTATGCAAGAATATTGATAATGGGTGGCAAAAACTTAAGCTCTTTCCTATGACACTCGTTGGCCAAGCAAAAGTATGGTATAGATCCTTAAAACCAACATCAATTCGTAGATGGCCATCAATGGTAGAACTCTTTACTGAATGATATCAAACCTATGCCAGAGTATCAGCCTTAAGGAGACAAATCCAAGAATGGAAATAAGGGCAACATAAAATCTTGGACATGGCCTTAGAAAGATACTATTCATTGTTAAACAATTGCCTAGGCCATGGATTCTTCGAGAAAATGCTAATGTATCACATCATGGATGGGCTACGTAATGAAACAAGGAAAACCCTAAGGATGTATTCCCTAGGTCAACTATACGAACTATGGACCCACCAATTCCAAGAGCTTATTAAGCAGGTAGCAAAAGAAGAAGAAGAGATGGCTAAATGGGAGAATGTTGAAAAATATCAATTTAATAAAGGTCCATAACTAGGAAGAGGAGAAATCAACTCATCTTAAGGAGGTGGAATCATCTTTGTCAATACTACAATCACTAGATGAAATTGAGGCAAAGATCAATAAGATGATGGAATGGATACATGAAAAGTGTGGAGAATATGCCAACACTATTAGAGGTAGGACCATGAAGAACCAAGAAGTAGGAAAAAACATCCTTAGATAATCAAAAAGAAGGGTTGAATAGAATAAGAGCTCAACTGCCAATCATACATATCAATGTAATGTTTGTTTGTATGATCATCCCAAAGGCCAATGCCCAATCTTGTCACATTTACATGAATATTGGGGAGGAATGATACATCTAGAGTTTGTACAAAAATACTGTGTTCAATCACAGTGGAAAAAATCCTAGTCATGGTGGAGGCCACCCTCAAACTGGTCGCACCCATCATATCATCTGAACCTAAGCGCTTATCAGGTTCAACATCCTATTTCCCCAACCGAGTCAACATCCTCTATCTCATCACATTGTTATCATTCTCCTAAGTACTATCAACCCATATCCTATCCAACATGATCATCACCTCATGTACCTTACACTTCTCCTCAATTTCAATATTCTTATCTTTCACATCCTTCTAAATTGCCACTAATTGTACCCAAAGGGTTTGCACCATAGCATCAACCCATGAATGTTACTTGTGCTTCTACTGTCAATAGCAGTGGGAATCCTCCACAACATCATAGGCGTCCCTTCTTTAGACATGACCATAGAAAGGGACACCTCAGCTCTGAAACCACTACATCCTCCAACTCAGCACAAGTTCAACATTGTGATGCATCTTTCTCCATGAACCCTACGCCTCGTGTTACCTTATCCGAGCCAACACTCAACACTCCAACAACTATGCAGCCCAATGGATATAGCCACATAGGGAGACATATCGATCCTTTCATACCATCTTACAGTCACGAGTGCCATAGTGGGTTAACTATTCATCAATTAACTACATCTTATAAATTTCCCCACTATGCTTACTATAATCAAGTGTGTGAACCCCACTCTGGGTACATTCCAACCATGACATCAAAAGACATCCTGTGGTTCAGATATGATTGGGTTTCAATATTTCCAACATGTAAGAATCCCAACCTTCCATTTATTAATTCTAGCCATGCTCAATCATTTAGCTATGGGGGATATCCCCCATTCTAACAACATAGAATTAATAAATGTTTTTTCGTTTCTTTAATTTTACACTTTTTTGTTTTCTAGTTTTTCACCTTTTAATTTATTATTTTATCTTTTTGTCTTTTTATCTTTTTATGAGTAATCTCATCTATGAATAAAGCACTCATGTGACTTGTTGGTTGAGGTGTTGTTCTATGCCATTGAGTCTCAGGTAACTAATTATTTGGATGACAACATCCACTCATCCATTCTATTAAGAAGAGGTCCTACCCTGGGTACAATGATATTCTTGACATCATTAAAACTTAAAGTAATTTTGTGCTCATTATGCCCAGAGTGAAGAATGATGGACTAAGAAGGAATGGCTAGGGTGTGACATCAAGGAAACTTGTGGATTCCCTTTGGTGACATTTGTGAGAGTTACCATGCAGCCTGGTTGTACTAAGATCCTTGTAGATCTAATGAAAAATGGGAGTAAGAGTAATAAAGGCACTCAGTTTAGAAAAAAAATGCTATTCTAGGGGGTTCCACTAGAAAGACATGCACCCATGCTTGAAGGTAGGTGACTTCTCTAGATTAAGCATTGATAGAAAAAAAAATGTGTGCCATAAAGAAAAAATCACTCCTCCCTTGAATGAAATGCCAAGTGATCGTATGCCTTGATGTCATGTGGCTCTGATGGTTGTCCATCATGGGATGAAATAATGCAATGTCACTAATCAAGGAAATGGACTTGGTCTTGATTTTGGAATGATGGGTTAATGACACATTAATCATGCCATACACTCAGGATTCATTATGCCCTGGGTCAGTTACCTCATGTTCCACTCTCTGCAATCCCTTCTACAATTTTTTCCATCTCACTGTTCATGTAATTAGGACTTGTGACTTGTGTAGAATTGGATTTATACCTCATCACAGTGGTATTTACATGTGTGTGTTTTGTGAAATTGGTGTAGATTGCATTTAACCCTTCTAGTGCCTTCGGACATTTTAATGTGTGGTTATGCAAGGGCATTATAGGTTGGAACCTACTTTGGGGAGGACCCACTTGCGTGACTTTTGTAATTTGTACTTGTTACACATCATCATCACATTATTTTATACCATTCAAGAATTGCATTACCAACATTATTCTTTTCCTCATCATCCTTCTGGTTCAACTGTTCCTTTGTACCAAAACATGTCCTTTTTTCTTTTTCTAATTCATGTATTTCATTATCAGCTTCTACACCATTATACTTTTTTGTGCCTTCTGGTCTATTTCACATTACTCTTGACCTTTTACACCAACATCAAGTCCTTCATTTTTGACATTAGAATTTCAAAAATTTATCAACTCTTCTAAGTACCCTATTTTCGATAGGCCATGATATCGGGTACCTAATATTGAGTTGGAAGTGATATCAGGGTTGCGCTATTGGGTACGCAATATTGCATCCTCAAAAACTCTATATATGGACCCCCTTATGCACATAAACATTGATGAGTGGCGAGGTACCCATACACTCAACCATACGAAATGAGCGTAGCGCGTGCGATCCGGTCGAACTCCGCAGACTAAATGCCTAAACGCCCCATGGAACACTTGGGGTTAATCGTTCGTTGTCTTCCCAGGCTTGCTTGTATGTGTCACAGTGTATGGTTAAGCAAGTCTGAGGTATATGATTTTTTTGGTATTTTTTGGTTTATCTCCTAAGCTATGAGGGTGAAGGGTTGAGAAACTAACTAACTCTAACTACAACAGTAAGTCCTAGCGTCAGCATCCGTTCCCACTTGCTGTACACACCCTGAACTGTGCAACTGTGGCTACCAAATGCTAATCGTTACTGGGATCACCACACGTAACACACGTGCTTGAAGTGGTCATACTGAGGCACCTAGTTAGCCTAAGTGTGATAAGTAGCCGATTCTTATCCCTACTGAATAGGGACAACACCTCACATTGTCCTCGGAGTGTGTTTAGGCCATCCATGAAAGGTCCACATCAGTAGCAATGATCGTGGAATTGAACTTCAAACCTTTCATGGAGTTTTCTCTTGAGGCCATTAGGGACTAGCTCAAGGGGTTTCCATTATGGCCTATCCTCTCTAAAAGCAGTGCTTGGTACTTAGGAGAAATGTACCAATTTTGGCATAATAAGGAAGAGGGCACCATAGTTGACATTGGTGGTGTGACTATCGATTTTTCCACCAAGGTCATCTTGGAAGTATTAAATCTTTCGAATACAGGGCCAAAAGTTGCTCACCTACTCACTTGCTCTGATGCCGATGCGCGAAGAATATGGTTGAAGAGGGCATATGGTAAAGAAGACAAGACATATGGAGAATTGACACTAGAAGAAAGGATATACTTAAAAATTTGTGCTTATCACATCTTCCCCATAAGAGGATTGAACCAAATCTCAACATATGCAACAAGATGAAGTGCAATATTGATGGGCAAGGTTAATGCTAACCTTCTGCATCTATATTTCATGGAGATCTTGAGGTGGTTTGAAGAATGTAAGACAGGGAAGTTCACATTGCCCTTTCCTTGTCTTATCAGGAAGCTATGCAAGCATGCTGGAATTCTAAAAGAGCCTAAAATGCTTCGTTTGTTGAATTGCTGAAGCCACTAGCCCTAAGAAAATGTGTTGGTGAGATGCTAGAGCTAGAGTAAGAATAGATAGTGGGACCCCCTGTAACTCAAACTGTAGGTCCCTGCCAACTTCCAAGCCTTAGGCCTAGTCAACAATAAGAAGCAGGGCCTAGAACAAGTCAGTGAGATCAACCGTCGCCACCACCGTAGGATTATCGACTGTCGATGAACCATCTTAGGGCCATCACTAAGATGGTCAATTGGGGAAGTCATGATGACTCTAATCTCTTCTGGGTCATCGATGACACCGTACGATCCATAGTTTCTATTGATCGTGCACAAGGTAAAGTGTCCATCCAAATAGGAGGAGGGGAGACCCATTGGTCATAATAGATTTTAGAGACCGTTGCATCTTTCTAGGTGTAATTGGAAATGGGTGAAGGGGCCACAGTAGTGATCATGCAACACAAGATGTGGGAGCTACAGAAGTGATCACAGACCACATCAAAGAATCTTTCAATGTCCCTGTTGTGCCACCGGTGGATTTCATAGGAGCATGTGATGCTTAAATTCTGGCTAGTCCCTCAATGACTCCTACAGAGCATGAGAATGTCCTTGATTGATTGCAATAGACATGACAAGTAATGATGTCCTTGTTTGACATCCCACAAGATATCATAGCATCACAATCAAACCTCATCTCCACTAAAGGGAAGCTGGTCATGGCAGAGACCAGGGCTGAGCATGTGGAAGCAGAGTTGGTAAGACTCCAAGAGAGGCTTGTTACCCTACAAGCTACACAACAAGACCCATCTCATTTTGTTCCCATAGACTAGTTGGACACTTTCAAGATGGAGTAGCTTAATAAGCTATTGGCGGACAATAAAAGAGTGATAGAGGAGAAGGAGAGGGTTGACTAGGATGCCTCTAAGGCATAAGCACAAATGTACATGCACGCCAAGGCACTCAGAGCCTTACAAGAAGAGAATAAATAGCTCACCACTGATAATCTTCGGTTGACCACTGTGGGGAAACAAAAGAATGTTCTTGAAGAAAAATTTCAGTAGTTATGAGAATAGTTGATCAGGGTCAACCAAGACATGAATCGTTTGGCAAGAGAGAATTGAACCCTCTCAATGGAGGAGGTATGCGCAATTTGGTAGAAGACGACCATTGAAATAAGTGCATGGAAAAATGAGGCCAAGTGGCATCAAAAGTTAAAGGAGAATTTTAGAGACTACGTGGGGATGTACAAGCAACTCATTGAGAAGGAGATCCATATGGCCAAGGCCCACATCAACACCTTCAGTGCTCAACACATTAATTGGTGGGTCATATTGGACACATATGCATTTGTTCACTAGGCAAAGCTTAAAAGCTGGGACCTGCAGATTCAAGATCTCATAGAGTACATGGGATTGGCAATCCTGCAGTATGCTAATCTAGTGATGTTGATAGTAGGATGATTGAGAACAGAGCTCAAAAAGTAGGTAGCTACCACTTATGCTAAATACAAAGTAGAATTTGTGGAGCACAAGAAAACATTGCAAAGGCTAGAAGTTGTAAATTCTAAACTAGAGGTGGTTAAGGCCTGCTACCAAGGGCAGAAAGATGTTGCGGCAGACTTCGCTCGATAGCTTACAAATTTCTAGAAGTACAGGGACAAAGCTAGAGCCTATGAGGAGGAATGACAGTTGTTTACGGCCTAGTATGTTAAAGAAAATCAAATGTCTCTGCAACTACTGTGTCCATGGGAGGTGCCGACTCTGTCAAACATTGGAGCATCAACATGGATAGCATAGGACCCCCGAACTAAAGAGGAAAAGCTCTAGGAACTATTGTAGTGCCATCAAATTCCAAAACCTAGAGCACAAGACAAGGGGAAGCATCCCATGGAGAAACCACCACCACCAAGAACCACATGAGTTCCTACAAAATTTTGTAATTTTTGTGTCCATGTTCCAATTTTTTTGTATTCAATTCTCCACTACAGCATTAATAAATTCCTAGTTAGTCCATAATCCCATACTTATCCACTGTGTAATCAATTGAGCTTTTTCTCATTTTTTTGACTCAAGGACAATTTTTCATTCAGTCATGGGGGTATGATGAATCATAATTTAGTAGGCTCTGATATCAGATCCACAATACCAGGTACGCGATATCACAACCTAAGAAGTGGTATCGGATAAATGATATCGTGACTCCTGTGTGAGCCTATAAATACACATGTAGGCACATGAGAGTTAGAAGGTAGTTTTAACTAGAAGTTAGTTTTCATTTTTAGTTCTTCTCAACCATTTCTCCTAGTGCATGCCTATAGTGTGATGATTGTAATTGTACAACACCTTTATTTGAGCATGACATACTTGGACATGCACATGACTAGAAATAAAGATCAAGATTACTTCATCATTGCAACATTCACTTAGTTTAATTATTTAATTACTTTCTTAATTAATACTTCTCTATCCTTAACTCCTATTAAACATGGAATGAGTATGACTTAATCATGAGCATTTAAGTGTGACTACTTGGTAACGTAGTAGCGTACTTAGGATTTGTGCTTGGTAATCCCAATAGTAGTCATGCAAGAGGTCTAAGATGTGTACGGATGATTAAGGAATGGATGCTCATCGCACTTAGGCTACTTAAGACTCTATCCTCCCATGTTCTATTAGCTTAGCTCTCTCCCCCTTTTCCTCCTAGCTTAATTAAAGTGATTTTACATTGCCTCTAGGAGTAGCACTAGGTTAGAAACCACATCATACACCTCACTCTAGACTAAACCATATGTGACAAAGCATATACTATTCCAGGTCGGAAGATAGCGAACTACAATCAATAAGTAACTATCTAGATACTACAACTAGCCCGTCTACAAAGTTCGACCAAATCGTGCATGAAATGCTCGTATTTGTATGGTTGAGTGTAGGGGTACCTCGCCACTCATCATAGGCTAATAAAAAGTTTCTCAAATTATGATACTTACCAGTTGAGGGGATTTAGATCCAAAGAATAAGAAGAATTTATTAATAGAATAGTTATCCAGCACTTTGCAATGATATGAACAAGATATGAAGCAACTGTAGCTTTTAAATTTCTATAATGGTTGTAACTGCTAGAGGCTACTATATAAAGACTAGAGTAGATTTGTTAAAGAAGGTAGAATAGAAGCAAAAAGGAGGATTGATATCAGAAAAAGGATTGTATAGGCTGCTTAATAAAATGACATTTTAAACAGGTTCTTCTATCTCTTTTAGCTCTATCTTTTAATTTGTATTTGTAGTTGGCTAGCTTCTTCTTTCTATTTATATTGAAATATACTAAGCAATTTGGTTGAATTTTGTAGACTTTAGCTCTCTAAATATACTAGGTCTAGGAAGTGAATCTAATAGATGTAATCATTGTCTTCTCAATTTCACTTGTGAAGTGCAAAGGTATGATTAAGTGTAACTAAGGCACATGATTTCATTAATTCATCCAAGTGTTGAAGATAATGTAATTAAATGTTTAAATAATCTAATAACTAACTAATCCTAACATAAGCATCTATTTTCACTTTTCATACACATCTTGAACACATTGCAATGCTACTGGGTTACTAAGTATTAGGTGCTATTGGGATCACCAAGCATTAATGTATGCTTGAAGTGGTTGTACTTATGTGTGTTAATTATTTGTATAAATTAATTACTTAAAATCATTAAATTAAATTGTAGGAATAAGAAATTCATGAAGTAAACATTAAGTTAACTCCAACTACTACAAGATTTATTAAGAAAGCTCATCTTTATTGTTGTTCACATTTAGGTCCTCAACTACATCACTGCTGAAATAAAGATTCATATACTTTTCAACTCCTACTATGGGCACTTAGAAAATATTCTAACTTTAGGAAGAGAAAAATATAATAGTTTGAATAGTAAGTAATGATTGGATGTCATAAATGCAATTGGTTTGTGCATTTATACATGCAACATAAGACACTACATCAACACGTACATGTTAACGTAGCAAACCACACATTGACACGATCACATTGATAGGATTGCATTGATGGGACCTTGTCAACGAAGGTAGATGATGACTCAGTACCCCCATGATCAACTGAAAACTTGTCCTTGAGTGAACAAAAGGAGGAATAAGCTTCTTAGAAAATTTTGGAAAGGTATGGCATTATTGAATAACTAATTGACATAGAAACTAAGTCAAACAAATGCTAAGTGCTCAAGTGTATGGATTTACAATTTTTACAAAAATTGGTATTCATGATAACAAAATTGAACACCATGACAAACAACTCCTCTGGTGGCATGAAGACGAGGAAGAAAATCAAATGATCCTAGGTGATGGAGGTTCCTAAGGTGCCAAAGGACCTTCTATTGCCTTTGGTGCACATGGCTGTTGTGGTTGAGGCTATGGTTGTGGTTGTCCGACTGTAGTTGTGACTATTGGTGGAAGATGAAAAGCATCCAATAATGCTTTCATCTTCTCCTCCTTATTCTAGGGATTGTACACAATCCACATAGCATCACCAATGTGATTTGGTATGGGAATATCCAATAGATAGGGGATTGTAGGGACAACTTCTTCACATTGAAAAAATAGGTTGCAAATGTTTCTGTTCCACATCGAATACCTTGACAACATTCTGTAGCTTTTGGTAGTCATTCATCCTATGGGCTAGGTTCTTAGTTGTTGATCTTTGATCAGTGAAGCATGCTTTGAGAACTTGAAGTTCAACATTTATTGTTTCAATTTTTTGCTTTGTCTCCTTGTAATGCTTGAACTTAGCCTCATATAATGGATACAAGTTGGCCACTTGCTTTTTCAAATATGACCATGGCCTTTTGGAAATTAACATTGCTACGTTTTCATATTAGAGGTTGATGAGCTTCATGTATTTAGTCATCTCTTCAATTTGTAGCTCCCAAAGGTGGACTTTTGCTTTTTTGTATTCATTCAGTCCATCAAAGATTGGTTGCCATATATCATATCCTCATTGGAGCTGCTGGAGGTCCTCATTCACCTTTGCCTTCATTAGCTAGATATGTTTTTCATTGATTTCCTTTTGCAAGCCAACATGTTCCTTTTAGTGATTATTGACCCTTTTAAATTTAAGAACCTTATTATTCCAGGTGGTAATTTTAGTCGCATATTTTTGATGAAGGGCATAAACCTCCTCCATTGAGAGATAATGGTTTTTTGTTGCTAACCTCCTTAGATACATGGTCACCTTGGTAAGCTACTCTTGCTATTATCTCATATATATTTGACCATTTGCTCTTTTCAGAGCTCAACATTGTGCAGGCAATGATTATCCTTAGTTAGAATGGCATTCTCTTGGTGAACCTCTAACAAGTCCTTTTGAATATTGTAGATGGTGGCATCCACTAAGGACTAGTCGAAGATTGTCAACTCCTTGGCATACTTAACCTCTTGAATTTTGGACTAAAGTTGTTGAGATTAGAGAGATAGGCTCTTAACTCTACAACTTCAGTAGCCAAGCATCAATTTTGCTCTATGTCTATCTCAAGCTAGGTGTTGGTAATGAGGTACTTGCCCTTTACCTCCAACAACATTGACTAGGTATCAATGATGTCATTTGGAAGATTAATGACCTCTAGAATTGATTGTTGGATTCCCACCAATCATTCGAACAACTTCTCATGCTGGGCTACACTAAATCTCCCATTGGCCATTCTTGCGGACGTCTACACATCTCTGAGTATAGCACTAGTTAGCATAGATGTTGTAGGAACATTTAGGGCTTTATCCACCCTATCAATCATCACGTCGGTTGTCATTTTTTACCCTTGGTGCTGCATCACCAAGATAGTTGTTCCATCAGCTTTCCCCAAGCACATCAAGAAGGTAGTAACATTTCTAGAGATTTCTAGGAATTGCTGCTATCTTGGGATGAACACTATTACCTCTCATGCATTAAGATTTGAGCATGTGGGCACCTACATTCTTTGGGTAGAAAATATTGGCCCCATGTCCTCCAGTCATCTTATAGTATGAGTTACCTTATTTAGATGGCTCAAGGCTAGTTAGTAGATATACATATCAACAATTGAAGCAACATACTGCTACTACAAGAGTTGCTAATAAAGCTTTTGCATGCACTCCATAGCAACACAAGCCTTTGCCATTATTTCATGAGTGGGTGGTAGTGCTGGTTGCTCTTCTTCCTTGGTCATGGCAGGGATCTTATCCTTCATCATTTTTTCCCAAGAGGTTGTAGAAGCATGTCTAAGTATGTCATTGGAATAGTGGGATATTCCTTCCCTTTTGCATAATTTTTGGATAAGGTATAGAAAGGGAAGTGCCTTCCTACCATTCTCATTCTCTTTAAATCACTTCTCTATGTCAAGATAGATTAGTTGTGGGAGGTTGATGATGAATTTTCCACTTAGAGTGGTGCATGCATGGGTAGAAAAAGCTATAATCTTTCTTAGCCTTATTGTTGGATTGAGGTGGTAAGCTACTATACTGAAATATGGCTATTCTACCATTGTGAGTGCATCATACTCTTTATGGTCCACTCCATAGCACTACTAGACCCACTCCTTTTTCACCTGTAGGTTCACTTATATTGAGATCTCTACCAAATTGGTCCTAGTTTTAGGTAAACCAAGGGCCTAAGAGATGGCCTCCACCATGTAGGACACACTAATGTCCTTGATTTTCACATTGGCATCTAGTTGCCTATTGTTCTAGAAGAGATATGTCCCATGTACCACTTCCCACTGGCAGTGGTGATGGGCCACATGGGAGAGGTAAGAAACTACATTCTAACATTTTCTTGGGCAATGTCTAAGAAAGTTCCAACATTGAATTTCCTTAAACTAAATTTGCCTAAGGTAGGCATTCGTCAAAGTAACCTCAAGGCTTGGCCTTGGTCCTTGTGGCCCATCCTAGTGGGATTGCTCTATTTTAGCTTGAGGAATTTCATGGATAGGTTCCACTTTGGGCTACTCCCAAGGAAATCCCATTGCATGAGTTTTAGCTACTTGCTCTTGTGGTTGTTCTTATTGTTGGCCCCTTTTAGTTCTAGGTTGCTTGTTCCTCAGTTGGGATTGTGCTCCTTTCTATAGTTTCTTAGGTCTTGGTGCCATCTATAATCATAACATGATCAAGGATTAGTATTTGATGTGTAACTTTGAAACACTTAAGTACCATATCTCTTTGAATGAGTTACACTCGACTAAGTTGTGATCATGACATGTTTGATTATTTTAATATTATTTTACTTTAGTGTATACCAGAGTTTGTTGGAAAGGTTTAACTCTCATAAATTAGTTATTTTAATATTATTTTATTAGTTAAACCTTGTGGGAGTTAGAAAACATCAAAAAAATTTCATAAAAAACCTAAGGTTTGTGGCCCCCATGATGTAAATATCACCTTTGGTATTTGCAAGACTGAAGAACGAGGTTAATCAAATAAGTGATTTGAAAGTTATGGGCTTTGAAAAATGCAAAAACACCTTCCTTATTTGAGAGAAAATGAAAAAAATTTGCTAAGTGTTGGGCGCTATTTATAGAATTTTTGACCTAGCGAATAGACAAAGTTTTCAACATTAAAAAATAAGGGGAAAAGAAAGAGTTTTAACATGAAATTAGAGTCCAAAGGAATCCCAAGAAGCTTAGAACATAGTGAAATGCATGAAGAGGGATAGATATTTCACAAAAGAGGAGATTTAATTAGGAGAATGATGGAGAAATGCCATGAAGAAGCACATAACTAGACATGACTGACATAGAGCACAAAATATTTAAATGCAAAAATGCCTAAGGGATGAGAAACTTAACTAGCCAAACCAAGGGGTATGCAAGTGGGTCCTTCCCATAGTAGGCTTATGTTCTTGATGCCTTTGCATGCCCTTAAACTAAGGAGTTCATTGGCCCCATGCGTGACTAATGGTTATGGTTAGTTAAGGACAAAATTACCAAAGAAACTATCTAAGAACTTTGATGCATCAAACTAAGACATTGAACAAAAAATGAAAAGAGGTAGTGAGGTGAGATATGGAAAGCATAGATGAATGAGGTGGAGAGTGGAATGGAGTCCTGTGTCATGGTCACATGAAGTCTCTTATGGGTTTTGATGGTTAATATGACTTGATAACATCCATCCTTAGTCTGAATTAAAACCAATCACTTTTAGCGACTTCACATTGACAATCTAAGACTAGTCCACCTCCTCAAGGCAAAAGAATATTCCCACAGATCAACCACCATTCTTAAAAGAGAAGAAAAGATAAGCAGGAAGTGAGATGACCTTAGTTAGAAAAGACCATTAGGCATGGTAACATGTTTTTCTAGTCCTATAACTAGTGATTGTAGCTTGTTATTTTGTCTAACAGATGTGCTTTGAATTTCCATTATTATTATTATTAGATATGATCGACACCATGCAAAGACTTAGCTTCCTGGTATTGGTTGATAGTGGAATGGTAAGAAATTTATGAAAACACTCATGCACCCAAGAGGGTAGGCAAGTACAAAGTGGGTCAAATCTCCTTGAAGTCACATTCTTGTCTATTCATTTAGTCCTTTTCAAGTTTGAAAACTACTAAGTCACAAGTTTTTTAAAAGTTTCATTTAAGAAGGAAATGCATATTTCCAAAACATGGAAACACCATAGAGTTTTGTGGATGGATGGATGATGTGGACTCACTACTTATTATCATGAAAAATAAACCATATCTTAGTTATTAACATCAAAATTCAAAGATAGAATCCAAAAATTAGCAATCTATTGGCACATTTTGGCCATTTCATGGAATAAGATTAGATGATTCAGAGCATTATTGTAAAACACGATGAGCTGAAAGACTTGTGCAATAGTGAAATTGAATCAGAAATAAAGAACAACGCTCCTCTTTTCCTCCATACAGTGAAATCCTCCCATTTGCAACCAACACCTACCATCTACAATATTTGTGAAAATAAATTGTTTCAGGTGTAAATTGCAGTCGGGGAATTAACAACAGACCCAAGCTATTATTACCGAGAAGGAGCAGAACTAAGGGAAAGTCTTCATAGTTCATCCTAACGGCAGGGAAATTTGAAGATTACTAACAACAAAATTAACACAATTGTAAATTACGAATAAGAAATATCGAATTTCCTTGCTACCACGGGGAACGTTAATCACAGTGAAACTGATTCAGTGATGTCAGATACTTTTGAATGGTATACCAGAATTTGTTAACAAAGCTACTTTGAAAACAGAGAAGATAAAATGAAACATCAAACACCAAATCTAGCTAACATTTTATGCTGCTTTACTTGCTTTTAAGGTTCCATTTGCCATTTAATTTGCAAATTCATGGATAATCTCCTCTTGAACCATGGTTCTCGCAGTACCTAACAAGCTTAACTGTTGGAGGAGGAATAAGAATTTCCTCCTTGGACACAATAGATGCAGTTGGATCTAGTTTTACCTTTGCCTTAATAGGAACGCTTGGTGTGTGTTGTTGTTGCTATGCACCAGTGATAAAAAATTGAAGGAGAAGCACGTGACTGAGGAACCTGTGGCACTCCTCCATTTCTAAGAACTGATTCGAATCGGGTAATCATGGGTACTATTGCGGCCAAAAAAACAAAACCCTACAACATAATGTACTCCAACATAGATCTGCACTAGTAGATTGCTCTGCGCATGGAAACATCATGGAACACTAGAGAAATATGCAAACTGTGCTTGACGTCAACTCCAGTCGTGGGATTTTGCTCAACGCAGTGGCAACACAGACGAAGAAGGAAGGCAGCATCGACCGCATTGTCAGCATGGATGTGTGGTAAGGACTTGATGGCCAAGTTACGGTTGCTTCCACTCTATGAATGGCCACCATTGAAGGTGTGCAAAAGCCATTAATAGCAGCAGTGATTTGGAAGACGATTCGGAAAGAAAAATGCAGGAAGCCCTAGGCAAATTTGGGGCAAAAATTTCAAGCAGTTGAAACCCTAAATCGCATTTATGATTTGCTACTGGAACCAAAGAAATTCTAGCCTGTTCTTCTAGAACCACATGTTTAGCATGCTATTTTTCCAAGGAAAATCTTCCTCCTCTGCTCTTTAGCAACTGAAAACCACACGGAAACATTACCGAATGTAGTGGCAGAGCTGTCTTTCATGGTGGTGGTTGATATACGATTTTGGCTGAGATTGGCACAGGGTGAAATAATTTAAAACTAATTGTAGAAATTGGGAAGTTCCAAGCTTGGCACCTTCACATTCGACCTTCACATTTGGAGGTGTTCTTAATGGCACCAAGAAGCCAGGATTAAAAATACAATTTTACTTATACAAATTTACAAGGATATAGCTGCCTTCACCTATGTTACACTAAGATGTATGCAAAATTACCTTATTACTACCATCTGTTTATAAAATTACTAAGGCATCGGTGGTTAATAATATTTAACAATTGGAAACTTAAAAAAAAATGACAATTGAATGAAGCTCCTAGAGTATGAAGACCTTGGTTTTAATTTTTAATTGAGACTTATGAAAGAATTATTTATAAAATGTGTAAAGACACATGCCAATATTAGCATGATTTTCTCCTAACTTTCCAACTTCTTAACTTGTTGGGCAAGTAAGATCTCCTAACTTGTTGGGCAAGTTATAACTTCTTTACTTGGGAGAGAAGTTAGCTAAGATATTTTGAAATATGTAACTACCTTTTGAACCCTATAAAAAGGCTTCAAGGGTAAGAGGACACACTAAGACACACTTGGGGGGACTACTAGCTCTCACTTAGAGACACACTTGGGACTCTTGGAAGAGCATTTGTAAGAAGACATTGTGAAAGATTTCTTGTAAGATGACTTGCTAAAGAAATGATTTCAGCCTCTTTGTCATAGTCCTGTGAGTTATGCTTATTTTTTTTATTTTGTTTAAATTATTTAGCTAGTGGTTTACATAGTATCATGCTTGGCAAGTAATTTTGGGATTTTTAGATTGCTCTTATTGTTCTTGTTGCATAATTGAAAATTTCTATTAAAATTTTGCCATAGAAGCGGTTGTGTTTGAAAGCCTTAAGAGCATTTTAGTAGCGAATTTGATTATTGTGCAACATATAAGAACTGCTATTGAGATTGTTGTAAGAGAGCCTCTGCTTGTAGTCAAGCCGTTGAACGATTCAATAGTTAAGAGGGTTCAGAAATTCTTTGGTATTTTGATAGGACCAGAATAGCTTCTTTTATCTTTAAAGTGAATCTCCGTGGTATTTCAATCAAAAATTGTCAAGTCTTTTGAAGGTTCTATTGAATGCAATTGTTGACATCCATTATCTAGCCAAAATAGAGTCTTGTATGTGATAGTTTACGTAGCAAATTTTTGGGTAGCATAGTAGGATTATCTTGAAGAAATTGCTTATTTGAGCCTTGGAAGTTTGAACAATTTGTAGTTATTGAATTTGGGATAGCTTTATTGCGAAGTGTTTACTCGTATCATTTTACCTTGTTTAAGCATTTGAGATCTTTACACAAATCTACTTTCTTTTTCTCTTTTGTCTATTACCATTGAATATCGCTCTATTTGTAGTTTTCTTGTGGAACTATCTCTTTCTTAGGGGAAAATTAGAAGTAGATTTGCAGAGTTGTGCTTAAATGTTTTTGCAAAACTTTATTTGTTACAAGTAGGTATTATAAAGACCGCATAGACTAGGCAACTAAAAAAAATAGGAACTCTCAATAACTCATAGTACTTGGCAAAGTTGGCTGAATCTCTTATTGATAAGTCATTTGTAGTTTACACACAACGCAATCTATTCATTTTTCACAACCACACACCGCAACAGCATACACACATATTCACATTAACTACTGAGTCTATTTGGAGGTATTTGGGCCTTGGTGTTGCTAGAGACCAGTAACCACCTAAATCCTATTCGAGGACACTCATTGGCGGTCGTGTCCCAAATGGTCGCCAATAGTTCTTTTGGCGCTAGAAGGAGGGCTAAAAATTTAGCCTCTAAGTTCATAAGCCTTATAATTTTAGCACATCAACAATTTTTTGTTACTATAAAGGCTTAAGAAATTAGATATTTTTAGTTCATGACTGAGAAGATTGATAGTTTGGAAAATTCAAAATTTTCAAAATATATTCTAGATTCTATTATTGATTCTTCATCAGAAGAAGAACAAATGAAAGTTTTTGAATTGGGAACAAGTGGTGGAGTGGAAACTAGAAGATCAAGAAGATCACCCATTATATCTGGTTTATCAATTTATAAGAGAAGATCTAGAAAGTCTAAGAGTTCAATTATCCAAAGGAATAGGATGGCAAATCCTTGGCAAAGAGTTACACCATTAGGATTTCAAAATTACAATGATATTCCTAAGGTAGTTTACAAATATTTTCCT
>MNCI01018455.1:21891-53016 GCA_015680685.1 Gnetum montanum
TAGTGAATTTTGGATTAGACATGATGCCAAAGATGTTGAATGTTACAAAGAAAAGAGATTCAACTTTCAAGCAAAAATTGTTAACATGTCTAAGAAATAATTTGGACAATTTTGCTTGGTCTTATGATGATCTTAAAGATTTTAGGCAAGATGTGATGACACATAAAATTCCTTTAATAGAAGGTTGTAAAATAGTCAAGCAAAAACAAATGAAATTTAATCCATCATTTGAACTAGCTATGGAAATTGAAATCGAGAAGTTGTTGCAAGCACGAATCATATATCCAGTATGATATTCAACATGGCTTTCTAACCTTGTTCCAGTGAGAAAGAAAAATGGTGATATAAGGCTTTGTGTAGACTTTAGAAATCTGAATGATGCCTCAAAAAAGGATAAGTATCCACTTCTAAGAATTGATGAGATGCTAATTAAATTCATAGGTTGTCAAGTATATTACTTCTTATATGGTTTCTCAGGTTATAATCAAATCGTGGTAGATAAGAATGATAGATACAAAATAGCATTCATCATTTCAGAGATTGCTTATGAGAAGGTTAAAGATATGAGGATTCCTACCAGAGTAATCCTCAACATTCTCTTTCCATCTCAAAAATAGTCCATGAACAAAGGACTTGTTAGTGTCTAGTTTATTTTTTTCTTAGGAATTAGGTTTTTATACCATCAAACCTTATGTTTGATGGGAATTTTCCTCGAAAAATATTTCTATTCAGTTGTAAAAATTCAATGAAAGTTTCAGTATGTTTCAGTTGGGGTTGCATAAATTTCTTTAAGCTTTTAAAGGGGGCAGAAATGTTGGCACATTTTGGCCATTTCATGGAACAGGATTAGATGATTCAGAGCATTATTGTAAAACACGATGAGCTGAAGGACCTGTGCAATAGTGAAATTGAATCATAAACAAAGAACAATGCTCCTCTTTTTCTTTGTATAGCGAAATCCTCCCATTTGCAACCAACACCTACCATCTACAATATTTGTGAACATAAATTGTTTCAGGTGTAAATTGTAGTTGGGGAATTAACAACAGACCCAAGCTATTGTTACCAAGAAGGAGTGGAACTAAGGGAAAGTCTTCATAGTTCATCCTAACGGTAGGGCAATTTGAAGATTACTAACAACAAAATTAACACAATTGTAAATTACGAATAAGAAATATCGAACTTCCTTGCTACCACGGGGAACGTTAATAAGAGTGAAACTGATTTCAGTGGTGTTAGATACTTTTGAATGGTATACCAGAATTTGTTAACAAAGCTACTTTGAAAACATAGAAGATAACACAAAACATCAAACACCAAATCCGACTAACATTTTATGCTGCTTCACTTGCTCTTAAGGTTCCGTTTACCCTTTAATTTGCAAATTCGTAGGTAATCTCCTCTTGAACCATGGTTCTCGCAATACCTAATAGGCTTAACTATTGGAGGAGGAATAAGAATTTCCTCCTTGGACACAATAGATGCAGTTGGATCTAGTTTTACCTCTGCCTTAACAGGAACGCTTGGTGCCTGTTGCTATTGCTGTGCACTAATGATAAAAAATTGAAGGAGAAGCATGTGACTGAGGAACCTATGGCACTCCTCCATTTCTAAGAACTGATTTGAATCAGATAATCATGGTCACTGTTGTAGATAGAAAAACAAAACCCTACAACACATGGTGCTCCAACATAGATCTGCACTGGTAGACTGCTCTGCGCATGGAAACATCACGAAAAACTGGAGCAATGTTCGAACTGCGCTTGACGTCAGCTCCGCCCATGGGATTTTGCTCAACGCAGTGGCAACATAGATGAAGAAGGAAGGCAACATCGGTCGCATCGTCAACATGGATGTGTGGCAAGAACTTGATGGCCAAGTTATGGTTGCTTCCACTCTATGAACGGCCGCTGTTGAAGGTGTGCAAAAGCCATTAACAGTGGCAGTGATTTGGAAGATGATTCGGAAAGAAAAACGCAGGAAGCCCTAGGTGAATTTGGGGCAAAAATTTCAGGTGGTTGAAACCCTAAATCACGTTTATCATTTGCTGCTGGAACCAAAGAAATTCTAGCTTGTTCTTCCAGAACCGCATGTTTAGCACACCATTTTTCCAAGAAAAATCTTCCTCCTCCACTCTTCAGCAACTGAACACCACATGGAACCATTACTGGATGTAGCGGTAGAGCCTTCTTTCATGGTGGCGGTTGATATATGGTTTTGGCTGAGATCGGCACAGGGTGAAATAATTTAAAACTAATTGCAGAAACTGGGCAGTTCCAAGCTTGGCGCCTTCACATTCAGAGGCGTTGTTAATGGTGCGAAGAAGCCAGGATTAAAAATACAAATTTACTTATACAAATTTACAAGGATACAACCGCCTTCACCTACGTTACACTAAGGTGTATGCAAAATTACCTTATTACTACCACCTGTTTATAAAATTACTAAGGCATCGGTGGTTAATAATATTTAACAATTGGAAACTTAAAAAAAATGACAATTGAATGAAGCTCCTAGAGTATGAAGACCTTGGTTTTAATTTTTAATTGAGACTTATGAAAGAATTATTTGTAAAATGTGTAAAGACACATGCCAATATTAGCATGATTTTCTCCTAACTTTCCAACTTCTTAACTTGTTGGGCAAGTAAGATCTCCTAACTTGTTGGGCATGTTATAACTTCCTTACTTGGGAGAGAAGTTAGCTAAGATATTTTGAATTATGTAACTACCTTTTGAACCCTATAAAAAGGCTTCAAGGGTAAGAGGACACACTAAGACACACTTGGGGGGACTACTAGCTCTCACTTGGAGACACACTTGGGACTCTTGGAAGAGCATTTGTAAGAAGACATTGTGAAAGATTTCTTGTAAGATGACTTGCTAAAGAAACGATTTCAGCCTCTTTGTCATAGTCCTGTGAGTTATGCTTATTATTTTTTATTTTGTTGAGATTGTTTAGCTAGTGGTTTAGATAGCATCATGCTTGGCTAGTAATTTTGGGATTTTTAGATTGCTCTTATTGTTTCTTGTTGCATAATAGAAGATTTCTATCAAAATTTTGCCATAGAAGTGCTTGTGTTTGAAAGCCTTAAGAGAATTTTAGTAGCAAATTTGATTATTTTGCAACATATAAGAACTACTATTGAGATTTTTGTAAGAGAGCCTCTGCTTGTAGTCAAGCCGTGAACGATTCAATAGTTAAGAGGGTTCAAAAATTCTTTGGTATTTTGATAGGACCAGAATAGCTTCTTTTATCTTTAAAGTGAATCTCCGTGGTATTTCAATCAAAAATTGTCAAGTCTTTTGAAGTTTCTATTGAATGCAATTGTTGACATCCATTATCTAGCCAAAATAGAGTCTTGTACGTGATAGTTTACGTAGCAAATTTTTGGGTAGTGTAGTAGGATTGTCTTGAAGAAATTGCTTATTTGAGCCTTGGAAGTTTGAACAATTTGTAGTTATTGAATTTGGGATAGCTTTATTGCGAAGTGTTTACTCGTATCATTTTACCTTGTTTAGAATTTGAGATCTTTACACAAATCTGTTTTCTCTATTTCTCTTCTGTCTATTTCCATTGAATCTCGCTCTATTTGTAGTTTTCTTGTGGAACTATCTCTTTCTTTGGGGAAAATTAGAAGTAGATTCATAGAGTTGTGCTTAAATGTTTTTGCAAAAATTTATTTGTTACAAGTAGGTATTATAAAGACAGCATAGACTAGGCAATTGGACAAAATAGGAACTCTCAATAACTCACAGTACTTGGCAAAGTTGGTTGAATCTTTTATTGATAAGTCATTTGTAGTTTACACACAACGCAATCGTTTCATTTTTCACAACTGCACACTGCAACAACACACACACATACTCACATTAACTACTGAGTCTATTTGGAGGTATTTGGGCCTTGGTGTTGCTAGAGACCAGCAAGCACCTAAATCTTGTTTGAGGACACGTTGGCGGTCGTGTCCCAAACGGTCGCCAACACAATGAAATAACATTGTAGTACAAACCACCATCAATTGATAGCTATAGTTACACTTAGTCTTTGAAACAATAAAGGAAAACAAAACATAAGAAAATCATAAAAGAAACCCAAACCAAATAAAGTAAAATATAGAAGAAAGTGTAAAATATTTAAGAAAGAGAAAAATATACTAAAAATGATGAAAAATAAAAACTGTAAAATAGTGAGAAGCCACATTAATTGATCAGCGTGGATGACCATCTTCCCCATGAATAAGTTGGAAGAAGAAGATCTAAAAAGTCAAGTGTTCTTGTTCATCTGTTGAGGTGTTTTGGTCATTGGCACTCTTAGATTCATGGAAAGATTTAAGTTGTTGCATGTTGACCAGTAAATTTTTGTTTGGACATTCATGTTTTTTTATTAACATGGCCCCAAAAGAAAAGGTTTCATAGATAATGTAAGGCCCCTCCCACAATGTTTGGAACCTAGTTTGTTGTGGTACGTGTATGGGATTCCAATATAGGACACTATCTCTTTGTTGAAATTTTTCTTTCCTAGTTTTAAGGTCACACCATTATTTATTGAATGCCTTGTGTACTTCGTTAGTGGACAAGGTGACCAATCAGTTCTCATCTAGCATGTTAAGATTTATCAATCTTTCTTTTTGTGCTATACTTCAATCAAGGTTAAGGTCACAAGTTGTTGACAATGTACAAAGCTCCATTTAGATTGGAAGTGTTGGTAATTAATAGTACACAAGATCATAGGGAGAGTAGCTAAGAGGAAGTTTGCAAGTGGAGTGATATGTCCAAAGGGCATTGTTGAGTTTTATGCTCCAGTCCCTCCAATATTTTCTAATAGTTCATGTTAGTATTTTTGTGATTTCCTTATTTGTAACCTTTGCTTGACCATTTGATTGGTGGTGGTAGGGTGTTGTTAATTTATGTTCAACCCCCAAGCATTGCATGAGCTTCTGAAATGTAGTACCTATAAAATGAGTTTTGTTATTAAAAATGAGTGCACGTGGCACCCCAAACCTATTTATAACATATTGTTGTACAAATCAAGCAGTTGTAGAAGATATGCAATCAATGAAGGCTTAACTTCTACTTATTTCATACAATAGTTAACAATTATTGTGATGTATGCCTTTTTATTTGACATGGAAGTGATGGAACCAATGAAGTCAATGCCCAAAATATCAAAGGGCTTTAGTGATTAAATTGACTATTGAGGCCTCTCCATATGAGTGGTCATTCCACCATCATGTTGGTAGCATTAGAGTGGATGAAGTGGTGAGCATCCTTGAAAAGTATTGGCCAATAATACCCTACCATGATGATCTTAATGCTTGTGTGCCTCCTAGCATAGTGGCCCCCACAAGGACCATCATTAGCATCTTGGAGCATGCACAATTAATCAACATTAGGTATGCACCATTAAACTAGGTTATTAGCACACATCTTATAAAGGTATTCATTAATTTCTATGAAGTGTTTGTCCTGGTGAAGAAAATGTTGTTTCTTCCTACTGCCCCACTCCTATGACATCTCTTGAGTGAGATGATAGGTGAGAATGCCATCATATTAATTAGGTTTAGTAAGCACTTTTTTAGTTATAACCTTGACAAAGAGTTCATCAAGAAACTGATCTAAAAGTGGGCTTTCCTCCTCATTGTTGTCCCATCTCAATTGAGACAAGTGATTAGCAACCACGTTCTTGGTTTTCTTTCAATCTACCATAGTGAGATTGAATTCTTGCAAGATCATTGGCAATTGTATGACATGAGGGCTTACCATTGGCTTATTCATTAGGATCCAGATTGCACTATGGTCTATGTGTATAAACACCTTGTTTCCAAGCACAGTGCCTAAATTTTTCCAAGGAGAACACCACTGCCATCAATTCTTTCTCTATTTTGGTGTAGTTTACATGTGCACCCACAATGCTTTTTCTCACATAGTGAATGTAGTAAGGATATTTTTGATCATTCAACTATGTGAGCATTGCTCCTAAGGCATAATTGGATGTGTCCATCATGATGTCAAAGGGCCTAGGCCAATTAGGTTCTTGTAGAATTGGAGTTTCTACAAGCTATTTCTTGAGTTTCTAGAATGCACCCTCACATTCCTTGGTCTAGAAGAATGAAGCATCCTTCTTTGGTAGCTCTATCAATGGTTTGGCAATCTTAGAGAAATTTTCAATGAAGTGTCGATAGTAGCTAGTGTGGCCAAGGAATGACCTCACATCTTTAACTATTTTTGGCTATTTGGTAATTACTTGGATGACCCTTATTTTTTTAGGTCTACCTTGATCACTTTTTTTGAAATTTTATGCCCTAAGACAATGCCTTCTTGGACCATTAGGTGTCATTTTCACTAGTTGAGCCTAAGGGCTATCTCCACACACTTGTTCAACACTTGCTCAAGATGGTCTAGGGTTTGCTCATATGTAGCCCCATAGGTGGAGAAGTCATCCATAAAGAATTCCATCCTACTACCAATCTACTATTGGAAAATGCTTAGGACAAGGTGTTGGAATGTGGCAGGGGCATTGCATAGGCCAAATGACATCTTGCTGTATGCGAAGATCCCCCAAGGATTTGTGAATGTGGTTTTAGCTTGATCCTTTAGTGTTATATAGATTTGGTTATAACCACTATAACCATCTAGAAAGCTATAGTAGCAATGCCTAGAAATGATGTCCAACACCTAGTCCACAAATGATAACAAAAAGTGATCCTTGTATGTTGTCGTGTTCAAGAGCCTAAAATTGATGTAGACTCTCCATTTGCCACCTTTCTTTGGCACTATCATAAGTAGAGGCTAATCCACTTACTATTCACAATGAAATAGATGAACCTTGCCTTGAGGAGTTGTTTAATCTCCTCATTGATGATTTGCTTTAATTTGGGATTCAACTACTACTACGGCTACCTCTTGGGTTTCATGGAGGGATTTGTGTAGATGTAATGCTGGCATATTCTAGGATCAATTCTAGTGAGTTTAGGATATGACCAAGTAAAGGTTATTGGCCAATTGGTGATCACTTACAACAACTTCTTTTTCTATAGAGGAGTAAGGTTGACATTGATAATAATTAGCTTGTCATTTTTTTAGAAAAGAATATTTCATTCCCACTGACAAAGTCTTAATTTAAAGGACTCATATTTAAAACATTCAAAGATTTTCAACTCTTCCTAATTGGTTTCATTAGGTTTATTAGAGAGTTGACAATGGATTTGCTCCATCTCATCGATGCCTTTGATGTAGGCACTTGTCAAGCTCTCAAATTGCTTCATTCACAAAGTTTAGCTACTTTTAAGTTTAGCTATCATCCACTAGGTTCCCTCCTATTTTGTGACTGTTGCATATAGGAACCTTTGAATTTTAGATACATTTGCACACTGCTTGCATGCTATGATTGTTGTGCTTTTTACAAATCATAATTTCTACATGTAGTGACACCTTGTGTCACTATACATGATGCATGAAATGTGCTTCCTCTCAATTTTGCAAAAATCATTTTCCTTTGAAATTTTGAAGGAGAGGCCTCTGATGTGCAACTGTGCATCAATTGTACTTAGCCAAGCCCTTTTCATTATGAGTGGGAAACCCCCTTGTAGTTATCAACTCTGACCACTAGGAAATCAATAGGATATGATCACCTATAAACTATGGTCACAATCTTCTCTGCAAATATCAAGGGAATGGTGATGGATTGATCCACCAACTTAAGATGAATATTGCTCTTCTTAAGAGGAGGTAGGTTCCAGGCTTTGTACATTTCATGAGATGTTAGATTGACACTAGAACCTCACTTTAGGAAATCCTTGCATGACTTATTCCTAATGATTTGCAAGTAGATTAGAGGATTCCTAGGATCAAATCTCTTCCCTAGAAGGTGGCTAGCTATTATCCAATCTGTGACTATGTGGGTTAACAATATAGTATACATCTTGGAAGGTGTTTGGTTTGAAGGGATTTCAAATGGTATTGTAGAGAATGAAGGTGAAGTAGGATAATTAGTTGTAGGTGTTTGTGAGGGCTTAGAAAGACTGCTTATTTAGAAGAAAGGTATTTTAAGGGCTTATTCTTTGAACCACTAGATTAGGGAGCCAACTGTAAGTTAACAGCCCTTGTGACATTTCTTTACTATAGATGGGCTAGAATTTCACCTTACATGAATGGAGCTAGTGGTAATTGAGTTAAGGATGGAGGTATAGGTGTAGAAGAATGAGGAGGATAATGAGGGAATGAGGATTTCCCTCTTGGAGATTGAGCTTTGTAATGCTTAGGAGGGTAGTAGTGATGTTGGAAAGAGGCATGACTAGAAGAGTCATGTAGAGAAATCAAATGCTAAACATAGTACCCATGTGAATTTAGTTGTTAGTAAGGGTACTACTACCTTGGTGGTTGTATCCCCCACAATTGTGGATGTTGCCACTACTTGTGTTGCTCATGAGATTAGGGTGGAGCTCCACTCAGATAGTAGGCTTGTTGTTGGTGAAATTGCCTATAGTTTCCTTGAGGATAAGGCAATCTCCTGGGTTATTGCCTTCTTGCCAATATAGGATTCAATGCGTACACCCTAGACTCCTGCAAGTGTGACATAATAGGGTAACATTCTTTAGGATTCTCATATTGGTAGATGTCACACTTGCCATCATCATCTATTTTGAACTCCATAACCTCTTCAATGGTAGTAGCTTTGCCTTTACTTCTTTGATAGACATGTTCAACTTCCTTCATTTTCCTTCAATCACAACCACTACCTTGCTCTTTGGACTCTTTTGTAATTCTAAGGGTAGTTTGGAACTTCTTGTCTAAAGAATCCCACATTTTATCTACCTTAACTAATATTTTAGAAATAGATTTTTGTATCAACAAGGTCTTATGTTATACCACTTTATCAAGTGGTGCCTCCTCCTCATTGTCATAAATCCAAGCCTCCCTTTTGTAGATGGAAGGGTCTCGATTGTACTCCTCAACAATTTCCATTTTTCCAACTCAACTTCTTTTTTGAACACTTACTCAATTAGCTTTTGGATCTGATGGGCTCATAATTTTGAAAGTCTCCCTTGGGCATATACTCTAAGAGTTCTTCTTGTTTATATTTTGAGCCCATCTATGATATGTTAGAGCTGCTCTCTTTGAGAAAAGCCATGACCTAGGCATCTATGTAATAGAAAGTAATATCTACCCATAGCCACATCCAAGGATTCATGTATTCCTTGTCTCCACCCTTGGATTTGCTTCCTTAGATTAAACACTTGGGAGTACATTTGATACTTGTCATTGAAGAGTTCAAGCATCATAGTTCATTGTTTGATTGATTTTGATTCTAAGAATTAGTACTAGCTTTCATCCTCCTTGATGAGTGTCCAATGAAACAACTTCAATTTTTTCCATTCATTTTTAGTGTTCTGAAAGACATAGGCATCGTGAAAGGCTTGGAGATGATTTTGTGGATCAAAATTTTATCCTCCTTCAAACTATTATCACATCCATTTATTTGATTTGGCTGTTTATCACGTGCCTCATTGGAATTCTCATGGCCTATGTAATGTTTAACATGTGTTTGGTTGCAAGAAAGAAATCATCATAGTCATAGCCCCTATGATGGACATGATGCCTGTGATGCCCCATGCTATCCCTTTATTCATGGTGGTGGGCCTTTCTTGATTGTCCATGCTTATAGTCTCTACTATTTTGGTAGGGCCTAAGATCATCTCTATCTTGCCAATCACCTCCATCATGGTATCATCCTCTGTAGCTTCAATTTGACCTAGAGGAAGAAGAAGATGAGGATGATGATGGTGAAGATGAAGGAGGACTAGCACTAGAATGATGCTTGCTACTCCTTCTTCTTTGGTCATGGCCATGATCACCATGTTTATATTTATCATGGTGCTTGTGCAAGTTCTTGCCTTAACTCCATTCTTTGGAACCCCCATGGTAATGGGATTTTTTCTTCTCTGAACTAGGGTTGTTTATAGTGGATTGTAAATTATGGTTAGGGCTCCCTTCATCAAAGATGAGGGAGGGAGAATCAATGTATTGAGAACCCCTAGAGAAGGGATCCTTTGCTTCATTTTGATCTACTATGAACAAAGGGTTTGTGAATTATTTTTCCTTTGATGCCTCATAGTGAGCCTCCTATTAACAATCTTTCTTCTATGGTGCCTCAGTGGGATGATAATTCCAATAGTCATGGTCCTACATAATTTATTCTACATTAAGCTCCTAGATGCCCAATTTCATGGTAGTGTGGAGTAGCATCATAGGAACTAATCGATTAGGCAACAACACAATGTTGCCTTCCATGTTCCTCCATTGCATCTATTCATCCTAGTTTAGGATGAAGGTGAAGTATGGAACATACTCATCTGGATGAGTATAGACCACTTTGCATTGTTGGGGCATAACTAGTTTTGACCCTTCACATCTTTGCTGATTGGATCCACCTTTGTATGGCAGTGGAGAATCTCCTGTGTGAGAAGAAACCATATTAGATCAAAAGAAAAATAATGTGATTTTGTTATTATGATTATTTTCTTAATGATATTAACTTTAGTGTTTGTTACAACATCATTATATAATTTCACTACTCCTAGGTAGTGCACATAACTAACTAAAGTCCTCAAAAATGATGTCAATGATGAGCAGTGAGTAATTCCTATGCCCAACCATATGAATTACTAGTATTCACTAAGTTACTCAGTCAAATTTTGCAAACTTTAGCTCTCTAAGTACACCTGATCTAGGTAGTGAATCTAATGGATGTGATTGTTATCTTCTCAGTTTCACTTATGAAGTGAAAAGGTATGATTTAGTGTAACTAAGGCACATGATTTTTACCATTTTGTATTTTTCATTAATTTGCCTAAGTGCTGAAGATAAAGTAATTAAATGTTTAACTATTCTAATAATTAACTAATCCTAACATAAGCATTTGTTCCTACTTTCTATACACATCTTAAGCACGTTGCAATGCTACTAGGTTATGAAGTGTTAGGTGCTACTAGGATTACCAAGTGTTAATGTATGCTTGAAGTGGTCATACTTATGTGCATTAATTAATCATATGAATTAATTACTTAAAAGCATTAAAGTAAATTAAATGACTAATAAATACATGAAGTAAACATTAAGCTAAGCTTAAGTGCTACAAGGTTCATCAAGAAAGCTCATGTTTATTGTTATTCACATTGAGGTGCTCAAGTACATCAGTGCTTGAATAGAGATTTGTATAGTTCTCAACTCCTACTATGGGAACTTAGAAAATATTCTAACTCTAGGAAGATAAAAATGCAAGAGTTTGGCTAGCAACTAATGATTAGATGCTATAAATGTGGTTGGTTCACACATTTATATAGGTGACACAAGACACTATGTCAATGCGTATGCATTAATTGAGCAAATCACGCTTTAACATGATCACATCAATGGGATCCCATCGGTGCAAAAAAATGATGACTCATCAATAAATAAGAAGATTTCAAAAGTCCAACATATACATTTGAACTTAATACTGGAGCTACATCACAAGATACTAAAACTATAAATCAAAGTAGTAGAATTAAGACACGTCATACTAGGATAACACCATTAGTTAAGGTTTTTTAAAATAGTATGAACTAGTAGAACATAGATTTTACAAATAATGGCTAATGTACCTCATCTTAATCCATTTCAATTACCCACACCATTGATATTCAATGCTTACCAAGACATCTTAAAATGAGCCTATAAATACCTCCCAGAATCATATATTATTGGTAAGGCTTATTTAGCAGAAGAATATCTACACCTATTTGAATTGGCCCTTGTTCATGGAAATATTAAATATCAAAAAGAAAAAAAAACATGTATTTTGTTCATAGGCAATCTTAGGGATATGACTAGAATTTGTTATTCAAACATGCCAAGTAATAGAATCACTAGTTGGGATGATATGAAAATCTTATTTATAGCCTAGTTTGATAATTAAATTGAGCAACATCAATTATATAGTGGCCTAGTTCAAAAGAAATAGGGAAACAAGGTATCAGTAGGAGAATTCAACATTAAGTTTTAAAGAGTATGTGGCTTATTTCAAAACCAATTTCATCCAAGAAATGAAGTTTTAAGAGATACTTATCTAAATGCTATAGATCTTAGGATCTCAACTTGGCTACATAAAATTCCTAATGCCAATACTTTAGCATACCTTTATAGTGAAGCTATAGAATTAGAAAGATATTAAATTTAATTCTTTAAAATACACATCCTTCTATAAAAAATCCCCAAAAGGGGATATTTCTAGTTCAAAATTTGGCTCAACCCAAGGCATTACCCTTAATTAGTAGTTCCATGAAGTTATGGGGTGAAGAGCTTGATAAAGATAGGCTTTTAAAAGAAATGCCAAAAAAAAAAATCATTAAGTTAGAAAAAGCTATGTTAAAAATCAAAATTAAGGAAGATAAAGGATTTAGAAATGGAAAAAAATTAGATATCCAAGTTGAGTTTGAGGATGTTGAAGAAAAAGAGGATTTAGCCAATTCATACTTAATAGAATTCAAAGAATTTGAAGAACTCACATTCCCAAGCACACACTAGTAATGAAACATTCAAAAATTCAGAATTAGGATACTTTGCTAGCAATGAGGTCAATAATAATTAGGAGCCTAGATATGAACTTAAGAGTACAAAAGAGAAACTTACCACATCTAGGGTAGCAAATATAATACCCAAACCTACTAGAAAACATAAATTTTTTAAAGGAAAAGAAAATTCAAAGGAGAGATCTCAACCCAATAAAGAAAATTATCAAAATCCTCTCCCAAGATTGTTTAGAAAGCTAGGTTTTATTATGAAGGAAAATATGACATAATATTATATTTAAAAAGGATTAAAGCTAATATTAATCTGTATCAACTTCTTCAAATGGAAAGATACTCCAAAAGAAATTTAGAAGAAATTAAGAATAATAAGAAAGTAGGTGACATTACCACAAACTATATTCATAACTATAAACCTACTAGTAAAACACAAGTGGTGGTTGATCGAGATGCTTCCCCTTTCCTATTGACTCTTATGTTGAAGGATAGATATCTATATAATTGTTTAGTCAATTTAGAAGCCACTTCCACATTAATGCATATGACAATATGTCATCAACTGGGATTAAAACTAGAACAATACATTAAGAAAATGTTCAAGTTGACAAAAGTAGAGTCAGGATAGTAGGTTAATTATCAAACATGCTACTTTAGTTAGCTTTAGATCCAAGGGTCAAAAGTAGAGTCACTATTCAAGTAGCTAATATTCCTAATTCCTATAGCTTATTATTAAGTAGACACTAGTGTTGAAATTTCTTTGGATATATAACTATTGATTACTTACATATGTGATTTCTATGGAAAGGTGAACCAAATCAAATTTATATATATAGTGAACCACTAATGATAAAGAATATAACTTTAGATGGGAAGACTTATTAACCTTTTGGTATGTCAAAACCTTAAGAAAAATATAGAACAAGGATGCTTGTATGGATGTTGTATTTGTAGGACAAGAACATGGAGAGCTCAAAGAAGGACATCTTCAAGGTCTCAAGGAAGCATGGATAAGTATGTGGAAGTACACGAACTCAGAGGAGAATGGGCAAGTAACAAAGACTGCAAAGCTCAAAGAAGATGCTATGGTGATCAAGAGGAAGCCTTAGAATCANAAATTCAGCGAAATAACTTTAATCCTAGATTTGAAGGACCTCCAAAAAAAAAGATCCAAGATACCTTAGATGGTTTGGTAGATTATTGAGGAACTTGAAAAATGTAAATGGAGGTAGAAAATATCAAAATACAATACAAATATGAAAAAATAAATGCACAAAAATACAGAAAACAAATTCAAGTTGCATAACAAAACTAAATTTTAAACTTTATTATAAAAATAAAGAATGAATTCAAGAAATGTGTACAAGATGTGCCCAAGGTAGTAGGGGATTCACTTTGGTGGAGGTTCAAAACTCGTTGAAACTGCTACAATTAGCTTCATGATCCAAAGGTTCTGTAACTCTTAATGCTTTTGAACCTTTGTTGCTCCTACACTAGATTTGCAATGTTGTTGATGCATGGGAGTGAGTGGTGTGAGGGGATTTTGTTGCCAAGAAGAGTCATGCTGGGGGTAAAGCCCAAAATGCTCAATGTTGGTACCCAAAACTCACAAAATCTCAAAGAGGGACAACAATGGCTATGGGGGTTCCACGCTGAAATCTGCTCCCAAAGGCTTTGTGCTTGCAATGAATTTCCAATACTCTTGAATGCTCATGGAGTGGAATCATATCATGATGCACAAGCTTTGGTTATATAGGTTTTATGGCTATAATTTTGCTACAAATTATTTTGTTGATTATTGAAAAATTGATGTTATGTACAAGTGTTATAGGTGTCTAAATTTAGCCAGGTTTCTATGTATAAAAAGTGTTATACCTCTATAGCCTTAAAGCCATTTTGTTTACTAAAAATAGTAATAAGGGTACAACACACATGCTAGGGGGTGGCATCCACATTGAGGGTGGAATGACATCCAAACTAGGAGGATGGCACCCACATTGGGGGATAGTTGATGTCTTACCCCCCAACATTAGGGGTACGTGAGTTATACCCCTAGTAGGTGAGTTATACCCCCAGATGGGTATCTCCAACGTGGAAAATGTTATTCCCCACATAAAACCCATAAAAATGCCAATTTTGGCATCCCAAAAGGTATTTTTAACTTCCCAAGCTCAAATATAGACATTATGTGACTTTTTTCATTTGGGGGATGAGGCTTTAACCACTTATGAAACATTTTTTAGCCTCAAAAGTATAAAGTATGTGATATTACACCTCATGGGTTGCAATCTTTACATTTATAATGAAATTTAGCCTAAGGTTCCATGGGATGAGGATTACAAAGTCTGCAACATGTAAATTTTGTTGGTTTTTCATTGGATCCTCTTTGTTGATGTTTGTAGGATTGACTTGATAGGCATTGACATAGAATATAAAAACACCACTATAGGTTCACCACCAACGTTCCCTCTTTGTGCTTGATTTAGTTATGTTGAATCATACCAAAGAGTGCTCATGAAGATGGAGTAAGGCTATGATGATGAAATGGTAGTGAGGTTATAGGAAAAAGGTTTTGAAGGCTAACAATTCTTTCCAAGTGTTAACATCATGGCTATAGTGTGGCATCAAGATGTAGGTTAAGAAATTTGACTTGGCCCTTCATGTTTTGAGATGTTGGTCACTTGGCAAATGCATTTGAGGTCGCAACATCTTGCTCCAAGGTTTATTTGGCCTCTTAGCTCCTTCCTTTTGCATGTTCGAAGTCATTAATTTGTTCTTTTGGTCTTCATAGGTCATTCTAGCTTCTTGGAAATTTGCTTTCTCATTTTTTATGGGGTAAAACCTTCATTAGGTTTCTTTGACAAGGTTGATTATGACATAAGTTTCTTGCTAAACAAGTTGTGTTATGCCCAATAGACTCCTTGGTTTTTCCATCAAATGAGATGCCTTATGATCAATGGAATTAATGGTTTTCCCATTAAATGAAATGGGTTACACTCAACGAACTTGATTGTGAAGCATGACAAAGGGATGTCATATGGCCATAATGCATGAGTATCAAACNTGTTACACTCAACAAACTTGATTGTGAAGCATGACAATGGGATGTCATATGGCCATAATGCATGAGTATCAAACATTAGTCAACATTGTTCTTTTGGGTAAGGAAGGCTATAATGAGGCTACAAGGTTTGGTTTAAGGAGTGGTGATAGGAATGAGGTGAAATAAGCACTCTTGGTATGTTAGGACAAACTTACCAAATCTTGCACTTTGAGGTCACATGATGACTTGTTGCTGTGATGAGTTGCACATTTATGATGACTTTGGGCTTCATCCTAAAACAAGAAAACTAGCTAAAGAAAACATGTTGTTACACAGTAATGCATAGGGCTACATGAGACAATAAGAAATCTGTGCAATGTACATTAGATTCAAAAATTTTTACAATTCATTCATTGTGCCAAAAAAGGAGAGAGAGATAGAGCATGTTAGACTAGTAATTTGTTGTAACATGTTAACAATGGTAAAAAATACTACAAGCAATCATGTAAGCATTAGATATAATTGGGGCTATACGATGGCTTGAATGTATCATAATAAGGGTTTGATGTGGTCTTGAGAAAGTTTAAGTTCTGGTGGGGAACTTGGTCCCAGGTGTTTTCTCCTCACCATCATGGTTTAGATGGGAGTTTCAACTAAGGGATCCTTTGTGATGTTTCTGGCTTCAAGGTCAATGGTCATTAGGTTACATCAAGGTGTTATGGCTATATAATAGAATGGTTTTAGTCCTTAAAGTTCAAGTACATAAGGTCAATTTGGTCAAGACCACAAGAGTGGTTTATTTAGGCGAGTTTGCTTTCCCATTCTCCTAGCTTCATCCTGCATGACAACATAAGCATATTAAGTGACACCTATGTAATAAATTTATTAAATAATGTAAAAATAATGTAGAAATGCATTAATAATAAAGAAAAATTAGGTTAAAAAAATTAAATCAATGCTAGAATAGGTCAAAGCATGGTCAATGGAGGTCACTGAGGTTAAACAAGATCAACTATGGTTATACTTTGTCAGTGTTAGGCCTTAGCGGGTCATAGTTTTGCTAGTTTTAGGCCTTAGTAGGCCATAGGTACATGCTATCAAATGATGGTCAAACAAGGCCATGTTGACATCCAAGGTTATCAATTAATGTCAAATCAAGTTAACTAAGGTCTAAGTAATGCCAATGGTGGAAGAGTGTAGTGAAATAAAGTGGCAAACCATGGTGTTGCCAATTTCACTAGGTAGGGTCATTATAAGGTAGAAACAAGGTAGAACTTGGTAATATAATGTAAAATAAAGTTATACCATGGTAAAAAATAGGATAAAATTGAGTAAAAATAGAATAAACATGGTAAACTAAGTGAAGCAAGGTACTCATGGTATTAAATTTAACATATGTTTAGAAAAATTACTAATTTTCATTTATTTTTATTGATTTTTTATTTTTTATTTTTGTTTGTTGTTTTGCATTACTTTGTAACAAAGGTAGGGTGTAGAGGAAGAATGGTGGTGTTGGTCAAGCTTGTGGCATAAAGGTGGTGGGCAGATGAGATAGGCCATGATAGCAAACAGAGTGCATGGGAGAGGGTTTTGGTGGACGATGTTATAGTAGGTATTGTGTAGAGGTTTAGGTGCTATGAGGCAATACATGGTGAAGTTAGCATGGTGCATGGTTCGACTAGTGTAGGACCTACACATGCAACGGGTAATAGTCTGGCTTTTCTAGAACTATGATTTGAATATGCAACCTTGGACTTTTGTAGGGGCTCCTGCTCTTCACCTTCATCTTCATCATGGTCGTAAGGCACAAATAGCAAGAGCAACTATGAGCAACACTACACATTGCACTGCTAACATGGCCATGATGGTGGTGATTTTTGGTCCTCATCTAGTGCCACCTCAAATGAGTAGGAATCACGAGATGAATTATGCACTTGCCACAGGGTCTACCACATGGCATGACCAAGGGTTTTTGTAGCATAGCTATAGGTTGGGGTTTTGTTTTCCATTGTAGGACTAGAGCGCAGTCCTATATGGGTCCAAAACAATCCATTATTGGGTCCATGTGGCTTCCCATAGTAAGCTACACATGACAGTAGTAACAGGAAGATGGCATATGTGTAGAGGTGCCAAAATCTCATGTGATAAAGGGTAGCACCAGCAATGGCATAGAAGGGTAGTGCAAAGGGCCAAGGTGATGTAGAGAGCATTGGACATGGCCATGATGGATTATGTTGGTGATTTCATGGCCTATGACTATGCTACAAGCT
This sequence comes from Gnetum montanum, assembly GCA_015680685.1. Taxonomy (NCBI): domain Eukaryota; kingdom Viridiplantae; phylum Streptophyta; class Gnetopsida; order Gnetales; family Gnetaceae; genus Gnetum; species Gnetum montanum. The sequence continues at coordinate 39,770 of MNCI01018455.1, forward strand.
ATAGCATGGAAACCCAATTCACTAGCCTGCATGACCCAGGAGGGCCTATGCAGGATGGTGATGTTTGTTGAGGATCCAAAAAATGGCACCCAAGTTGGATCCATGTTGACCAATGTAGATGAAGATGTATGAGGATTATTTAGGATTTATCCATGCTAGATAATGTGGCCCTAGCATGGATGGAGGGGGATGAACACTGGTGCTACCTTTACAAGGCTAACATAGCTAGGCTTGCTGTAGTGCATGATAGAGGAAAGTGATGTGTGGTATAGGCAAGTCACAGTGTGTGGTCATAGAGAAAAGTATGCAGGTGGCTATAGGTGCATGGATGTTGACAAGCATGTAGCGACAACAAGGATGGAAGGCTGGGTGACCATTGACAGTGTTGAAAGTTTTGTTTAGTGGTGGCAGCATCATAGGTGGAGTGATGTGGTGTTATTCAAGGTTAGTCTTACCCATGTTGGATCCATGATGATTATCATGGATGAGGGGGATAAGGTTACACTCCTTTGGCCACATTGGGAAGTGTTACTCCAACGTGGGTGAGGGGGCAAGGTGTTTTTTTATTTTCACATAGTGTGACTATGGTTGCATGTTAGTTATAGATTTTTATGTTTTATATGCTTCATATAAACACAAATGGTAAATGTCATAAGGCCATAAACTAAGACTAGTAGATAAAAATGTGTCATAATGATAATTGTAAACCATAGGTATATGCATATAAGTAAACTCACATATGATGCCATTAGGTAGATTGGTCATAGTGGGCCATAGTTCATACCTAGTTGGCAAGTATGGAATAGCGTTTAAGGGCATATAGGGATAAAACAAGCTATGAAACATGGTGAATAAGCTTTGGCTAGCAAAAGAAGGGAAAATATACTTACCATGGATCTGTCATTTGACCTTTGATAAACCATAGGATTTTATTTGCACAATCACACTTTCATCATGCTACTTGTTTGTAGTGGCAATTAATAGGAATTTTCATTGATCGCTTAATGCCATAGGATTGATAATTTCAGTCTCACTTTTGTTATTGTTGTTGGTTTTACTCTTGGTATTGGCCCTAGCTTGGGCTTCAAGAGTCTCCTCTTGAAACTCCACATCCAAACCTTGGTCGATGTTGACATAGTTAACTAAGGGTAGTAGCACATTGTCCTCACATATCACAATTTTCCACCCTCATTTTCGCAAGTGAATCTCCTGATGTATATGAGATGAAACTACCTGAAGCTTCACTAACCATGGTCTTTCTAGGATAAATTAAAGCAAGGTATCTCTTCAACTACTAGGAAGTTAGCAGATATAGGAAATTGCTTATCGGCCATGAAATCCAAAGTGGTGGAACCTCACACTACTACTTGTGAGCCTTTAAATGACTTGAGTGCTAAGGCAGTGGTCACTTTGATATTCTTGGTTAAGCCTAGTTTGTCAACAATGGAATATCGTATCATGTTCATGGCCACTCCATCATCCACATGAACATGATGGAGCTTGTATCTACCAACATGTATAGTAATAAGGAGAGGAGCAGATAGAACTTTTCTATTTTGAGAGTCAGTCTTCACTTCACTATCACAGAAGTTGAATGTGGGTTGATGCCCATTTTCCCTAAGTAAAAATTACTCAATGATAGAGTGAATTGACTCTCTGTTGGTAGGCATGTCTCTATTAATAGGGATAGAAGTCAACACATGAGCTAGTGCATTCCTATGTGCAGGAGAGGTCATGAATAATTTGTACAAGTTTGGTGATGTATTTTTTTTATTTTAGAAAGCATTTGGCTTGTTCCATTATTGAGAGGAAGCTCTTTTCCTTGGCTTGTGATGTTTCGACCTTAGTGGTTTTAACCTCCTTCATTCTTCCTAGAGTTTGTAGCTTAGGTTTTGATGCATGTGCCTTAGACCCATTGTCCATGGATCTAGTTGATCTTGGTGTAGGTCTTGGTTGGCTACCTTCAGTGGGCTTATTTATGGACTTGAAGATAGGTTGATTTTTTCTATGTTGTGACCATGATTTCTTGCTAACCTTTGAGTTGTGGGACACTATAGGTTGGCTTTGTTCATGGGTTGTCATGGTCTTACTTGTTGAAGGTGAAGGAACCTAGATGATGAATGGTTTCCTAGGTTTTCAAGGATTAGCAATTCGTGGTCTTGGTTGCGACACTGATGCCATTGAAGGTGGAAAACATATGATGAAAGGCTTCTTAGGGGCTAGATGAGGTGATACCAATATGAAAAATTCTCTCTAGGCTTTGCACTTTGGGATCATGATGAAACCTTAATGATAAATGGTTTCCTAGGAGGATTAGGCCATTTGGTTTCCATGAATGAGGCTATAGTATAGGAATTTTTGTTTGCTCTTGGAGAGTTGGGCTCATTCAACACCAACTTTCCATGGTCTATCATCATCTAAAGATCATCCTTTAATGCTAGGCAAAAATTAGTATCATGACCAGCCATTTGATGATAATGGAAATACCTATCTAGTCTAAAATACTTTGGTAGCTTTGGATTGTCTTTGGTAGCTATCATTGGGTCTCTAGCTATGTCACAAAGATGATCATGCCTCTTATGAGCCTCCTTAGATAGTTGGTTATGTTGTATAAGGTCATTTTTAAGCAACTATTCTAGAAGCTTAGAGGCCTTCATAGGAAACCTAGTGTACTTAGACCTATCGTTCCATTGAAAGCCTAGTCTTGATTGATTTGGAGTGTAGGAAGTGGATGGTTGCAATGAGTCTTTGGATGTGTTGCATGGCAGTGATTCCCACCTTTCCCCTTGCTTTAACTCCTTTGTCACTACAATCACAATTGTATTTTCTTACTTGGTTTTACCCCTATTCCTTCACACATGTTGATTTTTGTTGGCCACATAGGCCAGGTCATTGCTTGCCTTAGTTTCCTCCTCAATGTTCTTGGTTTGTCAGAAGGCTTGGCTTAGTGACCGAGGCTCTAAGTAGTATAGCTTTGACTTGATAAAGTCATTTACTGCTCCCTTAAAGATGGCCATGAGTTGAATTTTTGCAATAGGCTTTGGAATCTCATTAAGTGTTGAGTTCTACCTTTGAATGAACCTTTAGATTGGTTCAAGCGGTGCCTACTCCACCTTCATTTATTGATCCAATGTGGCATCTAACTTCAAGTTGTATTTGAAGTGGTTGAAAAATTGGCTAATTAGGTCCTCAAGGAAAGAGATGAAATACCTAGGTAGGGTTTGATATCAATCTAGAGCCTTTTTCTTGAGGGAAATTTGGAAAATCCATAGTATTGTATGATGCCAAGCTTGCAAGAAGAGGCACTTAGACCTAAAGGTTACTAGATGTGCATTGGGATCCCCTTCATCATTATATTTGGTGAAGGTTAGAATAGGTAAGCCTACAAACAAGGTTATTTGAGGCATTGTAGGGCTTATAGGATCATCTTGGTAGAAACCTGGCACCTTGACTATTTGAGTTGTACTAGCCTTAAGTTTTCATAGATCTTTGTTAAGGTTTTGGATCATTTGGAAGGGTTGATCTAAGCCTTGGGGCATCCCTGTAGGTTGTGGTGCTTATGCTGATGGTTGATAAGGAAGTTGAGAGGTTTTTGGCCTTGTAATAGTTGTGGTATGAAAGGGAGAGGTTGGGTTAGGGTGATGATAGGTTGGTTACAAAAGGAGAAAGATCTTTGTGCTAGAAGTTGAGGCACAAAGGGGAAAATGGGGTATGAGAGGCTTGCATTGCTTTGGATCCCAATGAGGTTTCCACTGATATGTTAAAGGAAGATGGTAAGGTAGACATCACCATGGCTAGGTGAATAGAGTTAGGTTATGTGGAAAAGGACATTGATGAGAATAAGTAAGTGGATTGGGATATGGATTATGTTTGGTATGTGGCGATGATGGGTGTGGACCCAAATATGGTAGGGTGGATAGGAGGAGATTTGGGTCAAAGGAATTGCCCCATCAATGAGGTAAGAGACATGGAGCTAGTTGTAGTTGTTTGGGGAGACAAAGATTGAAAAGGACTTCCAATAAAGGTGTTTGGCTTCTATTTAGCCCTAAAATCATCTTCCTCTTCTTGACAATCCTTTAAACTAATCCCCTCACTAAACTCATCAAACTTTATGAGTTGTATGAGCATTTGTGCATAAACGTTTGTGAGGGAGATTTGGTCATAAGAGGATGGGATGTATTCTTTCCCATCCTGGTGTATGATTTTGAATTGATGCTTAGTGTTAGATTTAGAGTGTGGTATCAAGAGACTAGCTTGTATCTTAGCATAGAGAAAGTTGTAGAACTCCTCATTAATAACCATACAATTTGGATTTTTGCCTCTTTGCCTAAGTAATTACCTTCATTCTATGACTGTGGGATCTTTTGGGTCATAAACACAAACTGCATCTTGGTTGGATACAATGTTTGTTAGGTTAAGAGATAGTATAGTTGATTGGATAAAAGACATGATAAAAAGGTGTTGAAAAATGGCTTGATGAAGGTTAAATTAGGAAAGTAAATAGAAATTCTAGCAAGTGGAATTCTTAAAATGCTAAAAGGAGTATGACACACACCCATGTTGGGGGTTGTAACACCCATGCCAGCTTTAGAAAATGCAACAACTATGATGAATTTTTTGCCCAAACCCACATACCCAAGTTGGGGGGATAACACCACACTAGGGGGTATGACACCCATGCTAGGAGGTGTAACACCCATGTTGGGGATAACATGCACATTGAAGGTGGAGAGGGGGGAATAAGAGGGATAAGATTAAAAATCTCACATCCTCCTATTTAGCATTGGGGGATTACCCTTTTGGCAAGTTTTAAAGTTTTTGCTAAAAATTAATTTGAGAATTTGGTTTGTTTTCCAAAGTTGGCTAAAAATTAAAGGTTTTATTTTGATTTTAGCATGTTGTCAAAGTTGACTTTGCTAGAAAATTTTCAACAACTACTGTGAATTTTTTGCCATAACCCAAACACCCACACTTGGGGTTGTTGGGGGGCAGGGGGTGTTGGGGAGAGGGTGTATGATACCTGCATTGGCTTGGAAAATCCTGCAATTGTTGTGAATTTTCTCAAAGCCCAAACACCAACATTGGGGGCTTGGTGGTAGAAGAAAAGGGTAGAAAGAATGGTATATTAAATCAGACAAAGAACTTGGATGGAGGCCCTTCTTCTAGTGTTATACAACTGTAGCAAATAAAAATCTCGATCATTGGAAAATCAAAAGAATTTGGGGGAATAGCTTTAACCCTGGATCCTAAGGGCCTCTAAAAAAATAGGATTTGAGGTATCCTAGATGGTCTAGTAGATCACCTAGGGACTTAGAAAATGTAAACGAGGGTTAAAAATATTAATATACAATATAGATCTAATAAATGCATAGAAATATAGAAAAAATTCAACTTGCACAACAAAACTAAACTTTAAGATTTATTATAAAAATAAATAATGAATTTCAAAATTGTATATAAGATGTGCCCAAGGTAGTAGGGGGGTTCACTTTGGTTGGGGTTTAGAATCTGTTGAAACTACTGCAACCAACTCCATGATCCAGAGGTTTTGCAACTCTCAACAGTTTCAAGCCTTTGCTGCTCCTACACTAGATTTGAAACATTTTTGATGTAGGATGGTGAGATGTGTGAGGGGATTTTGTTACCAAGAAGAGTTGCACTGGGGGTAAAGCTCAAAATGCTTAATGTTGGTACCCAAAACTCACAAAATCTCAAAGGGGATAATAATGGCTATGGGGGTTCCATGCTGAGATTTTCTCCCAAAAGCTTTATGCTTGTAATGAATTTTCAAAGCTCTTGAATGCATAAGGAGTGGAACCCTTTCATGGTGCACAAGCTTGGTTTATATAGTTTTTATGGCTATAATTTTGTTGCAAATTCCTGTGCTAATTGCTAACAAATTGATGTTATGTGCATGTGTTGTAGATGTCCAAATTTAGTCAAGTTACTATGTATGATAAATGTTATATCCCCATAGAATAAAAGCAATTTTGTTTACTAAAAATAGTAACAGGGGTATAACACCCATACTTGGGGGGAAGGGGGGGAGATGAGATGGCATCCATGCTAAAGGGGATGTCATCCATGCTGGGGGGAATGGCACCCATGCTCAAGGGATGGCATTCACACTAGGGTGGGATGGCATCCATGCTGGGGCATAGTTGATGTCTTACACCCAACACTGAGGGTAGGTGAGTTATATCCTTGGATGGGTATCTCCAACATAGAAAATGTTATGACCCTCATAAAACCCATCAAAATGTCAAGTTTGGTATCCCAAAAGACATTTTAACATCCCAAAGCCTAAATATGGACATTATGTAATTTTTTTCATTTGAAGGATGAGGCTTTGTCCACCTATGAGATATTTTTTAGTCCCAAAAGTATAAAGTACGTGAGATTGCACCTCATGGGTTGTAATCTTCACATTTACAATGAAATTTAGCCTTAGGTTTCATGGGATGGGGATTACAAAGGCTATAACATGTAATTTTGATTGTGTTTTAGGCTACTCAGAAGAAGACATCTTTCAAAAATAGTAGATATTTACTTTGTGAAGAAGACATCTCCTTAGAGACATCTCACAATAGAAGAGATGTCTCCCCTGAATGAACATCTAATGTAGATAGATGTTCTAATATTGAAGAAGAAATTTTTAGTAAGCATTAGATAGCTGTTGCCAAATTCCAAGGTGATTTTGGAAACATCTAGGCTATAAGAAGACTTCATTCTCTTGGAAAATGTGCTAGTTTGTATGCAAGCAAAAAGTCAACATCAAGCAATCATTGTGTAGATTATTTTATTATTTTTATGCATAATTGTACCATCTTTTGTACTATTGTAGTGATGAAATTGTGTTGTTCTTCAAAGTAAAAGGTTTAGCAAATTGGTTGCATTCTCTCCTTGTAATTTTTATTTTTGTTTCTTGTTTCCCCGATGGGGTTGATGTGCTTCTTGCAAGAAGGCATCATCTTGAGCTTGTTGAGATCTTGTGAGATTGAGTGTTGGTACAACATCATAACACTTTGGAGTGGAGCTCAAATTTGTAAAGGTTGTGGGATCCTAGAAACCACATTCTAAGCTTGCTGAAACCTTGTAGGATTGAGTGGATTCACAACAATGAATCACTTTGTTGTAGAGCTTAAATATTGTATAGGGTGTGGTATCCTTCAAATCAAATTTTGAGAGGAATAAAGTTTGGAGGTATGCAAGAAAACTACCCTCTAAGTGTGGACCTAAGCTGGGGAACCACGTCAAATCTAGTGTGTGCTTTGTGTTAAAGAATTTTAATTTGGGAAACTTATTTATCCCCCTTTTCTAAGTTCAACAATTCTCAAGTGGTATTGAAGCTTAGTACTATTGCACTATACATCTTCCAAGAGTGAACAATGAAGGGAACTTCCTAAACAAAGCCACCCATGTTCGATGGATTTGACTTTGCCTATTGGAAGGAAAGGATGTGGAGCTTCTTCAAATTGATGGAGTTTGAAGTATGGGAATCCATAATTGAAGGCTACACACACTGCCTATGGATGGTACAATAGGAGCCATTAAGCCTTGCAGCAAATGGAAACAAGAAGAAAAAGATAAGTTCATGTTTGATTCAAAGGCCAAAAATTGTTTATATTATTCTTTGATAAATCTAATTTTAATAGAGTAGTTGGATGTAGAATGGCCAAAGAAATTTGGCAAACATATTAGAGGCTACTTATGAAGGAACATCTATAGTTAAGTAATCAAAATTGTTAGTTTTGCAAAATGAGAATGATAAGCTAAAAATGAGAGAAGGAGAGAAAATAAAAGATTATTTTTCTAGAGAAAATGATCTTATTATATCCATTATAGGTACATGCAAAGATTTTCTTGAGAGTGATGTCATAATAAAAATGATCAGAACTCTTTCGTTGGAATTTAGACTGAAGGTAATGTCCATGAAAGAAATCAGAGATTTCTAGACTCTNACGAAAGAGTTCTGATCATTTTTATTATGACATCACTCTCAAGAAAATCTTTGCATGTACCTATAATGGATATAATAAGATCATTTTCTNAAACTTAATGAGCATGATGAGGATAGTGAAGAAGAGATAGCCTTTCTCTCACAAACACTTCAAAGACTGATAGCTAGGAGAAGCAAGAGCTTAAATCAACAAAGATCCAATCCATTCAAAAGTAAAGAGAAAGGTAAAGATCTTTCAAGTTTTATTCTTGATTTTTCTTTTGTAGAATGTTGAGTTTGTAGTGGTAGAGGCCATGTGACCTCCAAATGTTCTAGTAATGGCAAGTTCCAAAGGAGGGGTAGAAATGATATGGAACCTAAAAAGACAAACTTCTACACAAGTTGGAATGATGTGAAACATAGTGAAGAGGAGGTGGAGAATGATGCAAGGAACTCACACCTCATCTATATGGTCCATATAGTTGATGATGCTAGCTCCTCAAATGATGAATTTAAAACTAAAGAAGAAAGGTTTGAATTCATGTGTAATGAAATTTTGTCATTTCAAAGTCTTTGCAATAAGTTGAATGAACAAATAAAAATTAAGGACCACTTATTTAAATTCAAAAATCTTAGATCTTGCAAAAGAAATATTTGACCTCAAGGCTAAGAATAAGGAACTAACCATGTCTTGTGAGTAGATGAAGGGAGATATTACAGATGTCAAGCTTGTGAATGAAAGGTTGGTAAAAGAAAAGGAATCCCTTTGAATAGTATTAGGACAAGGAAGAAGTCCACATTATAAGAGTGGGCTAGAATGTTGTATGCAAGATTAATCACCTTCAACAACCCCATCACAACTAAATGCTAATCCAGAGGACAATGCCTCTACATCAAAATTGCAAGAAGCTCATATCCACCAAAAGAATCCTTAAAGGTTTGATCACCCTGTACCATCTGAAATCGTTGGTGAGAGGCTGGAATGGATGGACACTGAGAGATCTATGGATGAAACAGTAAGACCCTACCTTCTCTTGAGGGCAAGTTAGAAATCAATGGAGGTAGAGTGCCTTGAATGGTCCGCATGCGGATCAAACAAGGACTTCCCCGAACGTACGCAATTGCGATGCGTTGGGTTATACATAAACAAATGCAAAACCAAATGTAAACAAATGAAAACAAATGTAAACTGTTTAAATGATAAATAATGAAAATAAGAAAAAATGTGAACAGGAACAATAATGTAAACTATAAGAATCTAGGCAATAATGCAAACTATTTGTATTGATAAACAATTAGAATGTGCACTGGTTAGAACGCAGTTGCGGAGTGGTCACAAGGCAGACATTTAGCTGTGATGGATGAGAACTGATGCTAGGAAGATGTAGGTTTTATATTGTAGGTGTACAATGTCCAAGTCTATATGAAGCCCAACGTATGAGATTGATGCCCAGATTTCTTAAGTCTGCAAGATTCAAATTTTCCGAACCGTGATCTTGTGGAAAAACAGGAGATTTATAGGGTTTTTGACGTGAGATTCAGATTTGGGAGAAGATCAGTGGTTGTGGGGTGAGAAAAATTTGGATCGGGTGATAGGTGTGTGCATTGACCAGATGCACAGAAATTGTTACAATGTACAGTGCAGCATCCAAGATCTCTTGCACTGGCGTGCGTAATGCCTAGCGTAAGAACTTGAAACACTAAAAAAAATGTCAAAAATGCAACAAATGTTAATGTTCAAGTGTGGATTTGGGTCTGATGTGTGCACAGCCTATTCTAGTATTAGCATCTAGCGTCCAACATCCAGCATCCAGTGTATGAAAGTGTTTACGCTGCTGGAAGCATGCTAGCGTGACTAACAACATTTGACCTGAAAATAGTGCATTTTGAACCCATTTTTGACCTGTGAGACCCTTTTTTAGAGTGGATCTGCATGCCATGGGTCATGAGGGTTTTGTGTGCCAAATTTGGGCTGATTTGGATGTCGTTTTGGCCCTATTTTAGTTGATTATGCTGGGCATTACGTTGTGCAGCGTCTGAAAAAGTAACCCCAACGTCACCAGGTGTTTCTGCCCTTTTTTGAGCTCATTTTTGTACATTGATGTCTATTTGATGTTTCCTGACTACTGCTTGCTCTTTAAGGTGGTTTGGGTGGAAATTTTGACTCTGTTTGGCTACCATTTTAGGCTTGTTTGTTTTGGTCATGCTGTGGTTACGCTGTGTAGCGTGACCAAAGTGTGACCCTAGCATGACCAAGTCAAAATGACACATTTGAAGCTCAAATCTCAATTTTCTAAAGCCTGTGATGATGTACAATTGTTTCCTAGCTCCTAGGAGTTGAATTCATGTTAAAATTTTATTCGGAGGTGCCTGAATTGAGCTGTTCTTGTTTGGTCATGCTATGGTTATGCTGTTCAACGTCTAAAAAAGTAACCCCAACGTCACTAAGTCAAAATGGCATATTTGAGGCTCAAATTTGGAGTTTTTTAAGCCTGTGATAATGTACAATTGTTTCCTAGCTTGTAGGAGTTGAATTAATGTCAAAATTTTACTCAGAGGTGCCTGAATTGAGCTGTTCTTATTTGGTCACGTTGTGGTTATGCTATTTAGCATTTGAAAAAGTAACCCTAGCGTCACCAACTAAAAATTCCTCATTTAAGGCCCAAATTTTGATTTTATGAAGGCTGGGAGCTACTGGGGGCCTTGGTGAAGGTCATGGGGGGTCCTTGTGCTCTATTTTGGCTTGTTTTGACTTAGTTACGGGGCTCCAAATGTTGGTGACGCTGATCCTTACGTTGTGCAGCATAAGAAAATGTAGCTTTAGCGTAATCAACTGAAAACACCTCATTTAAGGCCCAAATTTTGATTTTTTGAAGGCTAGGTGTTGCTGGGGGCCTTGGTGAAGGTCATGGGGGGTCCTTGTGCTTGATTTTTACCTATTTTAACTTAGTTTTGGGGCTCCAAACGTTGGTGATGCTGATCCTTACGCTGTGTAGCGTAAGAAAATGTAGCCAAAGTATACTTCGCAAAAACTAAGCATTTTGAACCCAAAAATTCTGATTCTAGATGCCGAATGTTGGTACAGTCACCTATGGGCCTTGGGGAAACCTTGCCTGTTGAATCATGAACCATCGGGGGCTGTTTCGGAGGCCTCCAAGTTTGGTCATGCTGTACTCATGCTTGGGCAGCTGCATGACTTAACTTGAATCTTGTTTGAAAGTGCTAGGGCAAAGTTTTTGTAGTGTTTTCATTGGTTCCTCTTTGTTGACGCCTGGAGGAATCTACTTGAGAGGTGTCGACAATGAAATACAAAAAGCCACAAGCAACTGGATATCAAGCATTGGTCTTTGGCACTTGGCTAGATGTCATCGCACCATGTTTAGAAGTACATGGGATTAGGAAATAAGGTTTTGAGATGTATAGGGAGAAGGTTTGTAACTATGAGATTAGGGATTGATGAAGGGATGGTTTTGTTTAACTGTGAGAAGAGATATGCCCTTGTGTGAACACATCATGTTGGTCCTTGTCAATAACCAGTATCTAGCGGACTTGGGACCAAGGCATGAGATGTGCATCCTTTAGAGGAATGAGACCCTTGCATCCTGTTTAAGAGATCTTGTTGTCACAACCAAAGCCACACAATGAGGTGGTGCATTCTTTGGAGAAATAGGACCCTTGTTGAGTGTCAAAGGGAACTTGTTGTCCAACAGCCAAAGCGACATGGTGGGATGCAACATGATTGTTTGAGACACGAGTGTTTTCTTCCAAGATAAGTACCTTCCCACCTGGGGCTTGTATGGGAAGTGCTAAGGGTCTTGTGATGGATTTTTCTCTTTGATTTTTTTTATTTATATATATTTTATTTTTTTTATTTTTTATTTTTTTTGAACGGAGCTCTCTTTCAATGTTATACTCATGCTCATGTGCTTGTATCTGTTTCATGTGTTGTGTTGTGTGTTGCAACTGCCTGGAGAGTTATAGTGTGCAACCATGTGTTCAAAGTTTTGGGGTGACTGGGATGTATCCGGGAAATGTAATTGAATAGGGTAGAGATAACATGCTAGGGAATAAGGGATGTTTGGGGAACTGAGAATGTACTTGTGAATGGTTTAATTAACCTGGTTACATGCGTCAGGAACAATGTGGTACCTCATCGCTGTGATAAAGTGCATCCGTGTACGAATACCTCTAGGTGTCATCTTGCAAACACAACTCCAAGAAGACAAGAAAACCATGAGTGAAAGAGTTAGCTTAACACTTTAATCATGGATGCAACCGATGGGATGGAGACACTGTGTGCAACTGCAGGCAAAAAAAATTAAGCAACAACAATGTTGTCAGAGTCCATGTGATGAATTCATGTAGCAGGTTGATGAAGAGATGTCATTTGATTACAGCAACAGATTAGTATGCCAGTGAAGAAGTTTCTAGTTTATAGTCTTGGCAAATTATCGTGGATTAGTTTTACATCATAACTTATTGGACATTGCCAATTTAGCATCGTAGCGGATAGTGCAATGCTAGTTTATAATCGTGGTAGACTATGGAGAGGCGAACTAGTTTATAGTCTTAGTGCACTCTGTCAGATGAGAGTGTTGTAGTTTATTGTCATTCCAGACGATCTATGGTATCATTTTTAGATCATGATGCTAGGACCACTCTGTGGTATCAGTTTATCCTCATGATTCCAGGACGAATCTGTGGTATTAGTTTACCGTTGTGATGCTAAGACAAATCTGTGGTATCAGTTTACCGTTGTGATGCTAGGACGAATCTATGGTATCAATTTACCATCATGATGCCATGATGAATGCATACCTTAAGCTTTGTTCAGACCTAAAATGGCTTGAGGTACATGTGATTTGTTGAATGAGCAAGCTCGTTACCATCCATATCAGCTAGTTTAAATGCTCCATTGTCGTATGCTTTGGTGACCAAGTAAGGCCCTTCCCAGTTGGTTGAGAATTTGTCCGTGTGTTCACGAACCGTCTTAAGGACAAGGTCACCTTCCTTGATTGGGAGCTTGTAAATGTCATGTTGATGTCACCGTCGTTGTTACTGCTGGTACCACTCGATTTGATCTAGTGTGTGTGTTCATTCCTCCTCCACCGAGTCAAGGTCAACAATGCGCGAGTCATTATTTTGACTTTCATCGAGGAGTCCGGAGAGTGTGATCCACAACGAAGGTACCTGCAACTCCAAAGGTAAAATAGCTTCTGAACCATAAACAAGACTGTACGGTGTTTTACCTATGGATGTTCTGTGTGTCGTTCAATATGCCCATAGCGCGTACACTAGCTGTTTGTGC
>MNCI01018455.1:53255-69233 GCA_015680685.1 Gnetum montanum
GAGAAACAGTCGTACTCCATGTGTAGCCAATAGTAGCCTAAACATCTAATTTTGATTACCATTGCCTTGGGTGCTATGTGCCCTCTGCAAAGTCCTTCATAAATTTGCTCCATGATGGTTTGGCCATCGTTGCTAGTAACGCACACTAACAAAATGCCTTCATAGGATCTACGACATAATGTGTCCCCTACTAGTGCATACTGCCGAGAGCATTTCCGCACTATGTCCTTCTGAGCATTTGTTAGATGTTGAGGTGGTTCACCGTGTAGAAGGTACTCATTTATATCATCGTACCATTCCATGGCGTGTGTCGTGCTAACAGATGCTATGGGTAGTTCATCGGGAGCATCAATTATGGGCTTGGCACAACTCGTTATGGAACTGGGCAACGCATGAAACATGTCAGGTGAAATGTTTAGTGCTAGTGTTGCAAGTGCATCTACGATGGTATTGTCATTTCTGGAAACATGTTGCACGTCTATGTTTGTGAATTGTTTTAGTAGATGTTTTGTCAAGTCACAGTATGGTTGTAAATGTAAAGCTTTACATGCATATACATCTGTGACCTAGTTGATGACTAACTGTGAGTCGCCTCTAATTACGAGCCGTGTGATTTCTAAAGTTAGTGCTGCCATGAGACCTCTAAGAAGACCTTCGTACTTTGCCACATTATTAGTACAAGGAAAGTTTAAACGATAAGCAAAGGGTCGGATCTCCCCAGAGGGATATGTGATAACTGCTGCAGCATTTCCTCCTTGGCAGGTTGAGGCTCCATCAAAGTTTAGGACTGTGTTGTAGTTATCAGGAACTGTGTCTACTGTGTTTACGTTCTCATCAGGAAACTCTGGGTTGATTATTACTTGGTCTTGCGTCGGTGATGCAATCATTTGATTGACTATAGCTTGTCCTTTAACTGATGATTGAGTTATGTAGTGCAGGTCAAACTCAGCAATCATTGCTTTCCATCTAGCTATCTTGCTTGATTCATATATGTTGTTCGTGATAGCTCTAAGCATGTTGTCTTTACAGATGATATTAACTTGGTTACGGAAGAGATAATGTCACCACTTCTTCAAAGAAAAGATAAGGGCAAGGCATGACCTCTCCATGTCATTGTAACGTTGTTCGTGGGCTACTAATGCATGGCTCAAGTAGTAAACAGGGATTTCAGTTCCATCCTTGCATTTCTGACAAAGCATAGACGTAATGGATGGATCAGATGTTGTGAGGTAGATGTAAAATGGTTTATTATTTTGTGGTGGATGAACTGTCGGTAGTTGAGCTAGTGTTATTTTGATGTTCTCAAAGGCTTATTGGCACTGTGGAGTCCATTCAAAATGGACATTCTTGCATAATAAGTGCTGTATAGGCATCAACTTGTCTGTAAGTTTTTCAATGAAACATCTAATAAACTGTAATCTACCTTGTAGACCACGAAGTTCAGTAAGATTGCTAGGTGGTTTTAGATATGTTATTGCCTTAACCTTATCTGGATCTACTCATATCCCTGTCTTAGATATGACGAATCCAAGCATTTTTCCTATTTTGACCCCAAAGACATATTTTTTCGGGTTAAGTCTAAGCTCATATTTTAAACAACGTTTCAGTACCAAGTCTAGATCTTGTACATGTTGCTCAATGATTTTTGATTTGGCAACAATTTCATCTACATAGTCATTGAGCGAGTTGAACATGTAATCACTAAAGATGAATGTCATCGCTCGTTGATATGTAGCCCCGACGTTCTTGAGACTAAATGACATCATCATATAACAAAATGTACCTCATGGTGTCATAAAGGTTGTCCTGAGTTGATGTTCGGGGTTGATCCTAATTTGGTTGTATCCTGAAAAGCCATCTATAAAGGATAACAATGCATGCCCAGTAGTTGAATCAACAAGTTGATCGATGCTAGGTAGCGGGAAGTCATCTTTTATGGTTGCGATGTTGAGGTCAAGGAAGTCAATACATAGACGTATGCTCCCGTTCTTCTTTCGAACTATAACCATGTTGGATACCCAATCAGCGTAGTCCACAGCTCGAATGAAGCTAGCTTGATAAAGCCTCATGATCTCATTGCGAACTGCCAACGCTACTTCAGGCTTGACCTTGCGTGCTTTTTGTTTCATTAGTCTTAGTTTTGGATCAAGTATAATGTTATGCTGGATTACTCGAGGGTTGAGCCCAAGCATGTCAGTGTAAGACCAAGTGAATGCTTTCATGTTGTCTTTTAGCACTCAAACTATGTCACTGGTAAGTTGTGGATTTAACAGAGCACTTAGTTTTAAAATTTTAACCTTGCCATCCGATGTGGTTATGGGGGTTTTGACTAGGGGATCTTCGGTGATGTTATCAGCTTCTAGGTCCAGAGATTTTGTCATTATTTTAAAGCAATCTAGTGTTTCTTGGATTGATGCCACTAAATTATCGTATGTTGGGGAGTCTAAATCAATGGACTCTAAATTGATTTCTCATTTAATTGCTCCACGTGGTTCATTGATAGATAACGGTATGAAGAGTTGCTTGCTATCCATGTATTTGCTCCTGCCAAAGAAACATGGAGTTATGTCAGCAAGGGTGAGTTTTCTTTTTTTCTTAAGAAATTGATTTTTCGTTTAAATGTAACCAATGGTACACCAAGGGTAGTTTACCATCATGCTGGGACGTATGGCAATTTAAGGACGTACAGGGCTAGGGTGGCAATTTAAGGCCATACTGGGCCATGTGTGGCAGTTTAAAGCCGTATTGGGCCATGAGTGGCAGTTTAAGGCCATACCGGGCCATGTGTGTGTACAAGAATTTAAAATATTTTTTTTATTTTATATTTTATTATTTATATATATATATTATTTTTAAAGTTTAAGGTTTAGGCATTGATAAAAGAAAAGGGGGAAGCATAACCAAATTAACAAAGAATAACATTATGTATTGCCCAAAAGGGTCAGCGTAATTAAAAGTAAAAGTTTTATTTTATTTCATCATTTTATAGTGTGAGTATTGGAAACCAGGCAATGGTGGCAGCATAAGCAAGGTGGGTATCAGAAGTAGAGTCGGAGTGTGTACAGCAGTGTACAGCATCCCGAAGGGGAGTGTGACTAACTACATCCCGAAGGGGAGTGTGACTAACTACTGCACCCAGATCTACATCATTTGGGGCCAGATCTATAGCTACAGCGTCCAGATCTATAGCATACGGGGCAAAATGGGTAAAGGTAAGCAAGACAAGGGCAAGGGAAGGAAGGAGGCGACACTAGCATTCATGGAGGAAAGCAAGGAGATGCTTCAAAGCCTTACTCAGCCCAGGATCCCTTTATGGACAGGGTTTGTGCATAGGTACGCTCCTGTTTCGTATTTTATTTGTGTTTTTTCTTGCTATTTTTTGTTACTATTCCCATGTGTACAGCGTAAACGTCCTTGTACCCTGGGCATTTGCAGCGTGTGTAAGAAACGATTAGTTTTGGGGTAAATTTTTTTATGTGAATGGTGTCTTTTGTGTGATTTAATTTCATTAACGTAAGTAGTTAACTTCTGGACTGCGTTGTCCCTGATGTGCGTTTTTCTTGGCCTGGTTGTTTTGATTTATGAGCGTAAGTGATGTGTGTCCATAGGCAGCATGAGTGACAACAACAGCCACATTTTGGTGTATTTTGTTTCGGGGAGGACCACGGTTTCTGCAATTTCTACCCATCGTGATTTATAGGGGCTGCATTTCTAGAGTTAGTTGCATTTCTAGGGCCTGTAAATGAGGGTTTGAATGCTTGGTATCCATTGAATGTCTGGTTTTTATTGCCGTTTGCAGCATGGGTTCTTGCACGTGTAAATTATTCCATCGTGAGTTGCTGTCCCCTCCTCCCTTTTTTCAAAGTGTGAGTAAATTGGGTTGAGTTTGGGGAGACGGGCGGGGTCAACGTGAGCATCCATCTTGGTTGTCACAGCATGAGTATCTAACTTAGGTCAGTGTGAGTATCCTAACTTTCATTGCTCAGTGTGAGTTCCTACTAAAATCAATGTCAAGCGTAAATTCATGACTAAAATCAGTGTCAGCATGAATACATGATTAAAATCAGCGCCAGTGCGAGTGCAGGACTAAAATCAGTGTCAGTGTGAGTGTAGGACCGTATTCCTGTGTGAGTATATGGCCTCCGATCAGCGTGAGTGTTCTAGCCTAACACAACCCAACGGGAATTGTTGGCTACACTAAGCATGAGTGCTTGATTTCCGTACACAGCGTGAGCGTGAATTGTTGCCCTCATTTCTATTGCAGCGTGTGTTTTCCGCTTTGGGCTGTCAAACGTGAGTAGCCATCTTTATGGCCGTGGGTACCGACAGCGTCGGCTATTGTGAAGCTCTATTAGCGTGAGTTAGGTTTCTTGGCAGCGTGAGCTGTTGGACCAAAGTTAGCGTGACCTAGGCCTCTAATTTGGGCAGCATGAGCGGTTGTATTATTGTTGATACCCAGCATGAGTATTTTTCTCCATACTCAGCATGAGTTTCTGCACCCTTAGCGTCTGCACCCTTAGCGTGAGTAGAGCCTTGTGTTTTCAGCGTGAGTTTTGGTTTATTTTATCGTAAGTCACTGCCACCCTATGCGCCGGAGATTCACGATTCTGGAAAAATTTTCACGAACTGTTCACATCGGATTCAGGAGTGCGTACAGAAGTGCAGTAAATTCGCAATGGGTAATTTTGTCTGGATTTGTACTTATACATTGAAATGGTCGCCTTACCTTACCTTACCTCGTATTGTTCTTGCCTTACCTTACCTCGTATTGTTCTTGTTCTTGCCTTTTTAGTGATGTCTGCATTTTGCATTAAAATCTTATGTATCTTCTCCTGTTCTGAATCATACCAAAAATTTCATTTCATTGTTAAGTGGCAAGCAAGCGATCACAATTCGTGGCATCGGCATGAGGTGGATCACAGAAAACCAGGGAGTACGAATAAATAAACAAACACTGTGGTAACCTAAGGCCCCTTAGGGGCAAGTATGGGTCATACGGAAATCGAGTTTTGGACGGGGCCTGCAAGTAAAACACTGCATTTGTATGGATTCGCCTGCCTACGTTATGCTTGGAAAAGGTTCACGGCGTCCCCTTGAAAGAGTAGCGTAGTTACACAGTAATAGCTGGTCCACGGCGTCCAGTTTTTTATACGGGAGGGGACACTGAAGTGGGGATACGAAGTTACCATAAGCGTCTACATTTCACGCGTACCCTTAGGCACGCACCCCTTCGTTGGAGAGAGCGTTTCCTTGAAGCGCTTACCCTTAAGCACCCCTTTGGAGGCCACTGTCTTTTGCCCTTTTAGGGCGTGTTCATTGCTGGTTTCTGCTCTTTTTCATATTTCTGCTGAAAACAGAAAAAACAAAATAGGGTCATCGTCATGGGTCATGATTCATGCACATGATGATGGATGGATGCTTGTTCAACTATTTTAAAAATCTGTTTGCTTATAAAGCAACGAATCCCACCAGCACATGGCCAATGGCCATATGCAAGCTCATGGTGCTCTATTTTTACTTTCCCCTTCATCATGACTAGTGTTGATTTTTTTTTAGCGTCTGAAAGGTTCTCAATCATTGTAGGTGGGGTGAGTCTGGAACCAAGCCGCTCCCCAATGCATTTTATAAAATATTTGTGGGTGCTCCTAGGGCTAATTTGTTTAGATGCCAACGGTAAACTAGCTGTTACGGAGGGCCTGGTAAATTCGGGATCCTAACGCCTTTGGTCAGTCAAATTAATGTAGACCTCTGCTAACCAGTCCCCAGTGCTTACGAGGGCATGTGAAAACTAAGTATAAATTTCTACTAAGTGTCCCGTGTGTTAAGCATGCACTTAAGTGTTAGTGTAAACTGTTGTGTATGAATAATTTATATGTTTATATGCATTCAAGTATCTCTACAGCGATTGTTACAATATCTCGTCCACTGGGGAATTATTTTATGTGTTTGAAATATGGGTTGGTATCAGTTTTAAGTCATAATTCTAGGACTAAGTGTTACTTGTGTTTTAAGTGGTGGTTGGGTATGGTGTCAGTTTATCATCTTAACTCTAGGACGAAGTAAGTATTTTGGTCTTATAACGTTTTTGTTGTTTTCCAGTTAATGTTCTCTCTTTTTTTTTTTCATTTACTAATTAATTATTTTTGTTGTTGTACTTTCTATTTTTTGAAGGAACATGATGATGCTTATGGTGGCTCCAGTGGAGTGGGACCTGATGATGTGGATGAGTTTGGGGACCAGGCCCCTCCTAGCGTTGATGTTTAATTTAACTTGTCATTGTTGTTAGCTTAGTTATGTTTTTTTTTTTGTGTTGAAATTTTGTGGATTTTATAGAAGCAAATGTATGATACAATGTTAACATTTGATATTATTCCATTTATACATTTATACATTTTTTTGCTTTTTTTTTGTTATTCAAGTTTTTTTTTATTTTAAATTTTGTTCAAATTTTTGATAAATGCAAGTGTAAACACAAAATATTATTTTTTTTATTTTTATTTTTACTTGTTTTTTTTATTTTGTTATTTTAACTATTTGTAAATATAAGTATGAATACAACTAAAATGATAACAGCATAGAAGAAATGTAAGGGGAATAGAAATTTGTAAAGCAAGGATGCAACTATGCATGCAAATAAAGAATGTAATTTTAATGAAACAGAAATGTAACTTGTTCTAGTTTAAGGCCATTTCGGACCATGAGAAAATAAGAGAGATTTAAACCGCTTCAGTGGGTTTTAAAATAAACCAGCCATTTTTGACCGTGGCTAGTTTTATGTCATCGCAGATGTGCGATATTTTAACGTGTTTTCGGACAAGTAGTAGTTTAACATCATTTCAGACAAGTAGTAGTTTAACGTCATCTCAAACGGTTGTAGTTTAACGTTATTTTCAACAATAGTAGTTTAACGTCATTTTGGACGAGTAGTAGTTTTAACAGTTGAGTAGCTTCTTTAATTTTCGAAGATTGATATGGTGTGTCAGGCATGTTGGTGTAATCGTATATTCAACATCTCCTTCGATAATTATGTTAAACAGTAATTCTGACCATGAGACGTCTAGGGGAATAACTCCTATGTCAGCATGCTCTAATGTTTCCGCGTTTTGTAATGCTTCCATATCTTCTGGGGGATCACAGTTTGGAGATTGGTTATTATTTTGGTTGTTAATGGGTGTGGCATCCTATTTAAGCTCAAGAGTAGTGTCATCTTGTTTAGGCTCATCAAATTCAACCTTTGAGCCTTGGTTTATGCCTACGTGTGTAGAGGTGTTGGGTGTAGCTGCATCATTGTGTATAATGATTTCACCACCTTCATAGGATAAGTGAATCTCTTGGTGGATGGGTGAGGAAACCGCTTTTAATTGGGCTAACCATGGTTGTACCAATATCAAGTTAAATCAAGGCATCTCGTCTACGACTACAAATTCAGCTGACGTAGGGAACCGGTCCCCTGCTATGAAATCCAAAGTTAGTATTCCTTTGACAACTACGCATGATCCATTGAATAATTTTAGGAATGTCGTAGAAGTTAGTTTGATTTGTTTAGTTAGCCCTAACTGTTCGATGATGGGGTATGGTACTACGTTCGTGGCTACCCTGTCATCTACGTGCACCCTATGTATTTTAAATTGATTTACTTGTATAGTTATGAACATGGGTGCAGTGGTGACTCCTCCTATTTTTTCATCTATTTTTATATTATTTGTGTTGAAGCCTAGTGATGTAGCTCTTGATCCTTGGTATGGAGACATTACAACATGAATGAAAGGTTCATTTGTAGGCAAGTCTTTGCTAACTGGGATCGATGTTAACATGCATACTAAGGCTTCACGATGAACTTGAGAAGTCATCATTAGGTCATACAAGCTTAAAGATGTTTTTTTTGTTTAAGTGCCTGTGTGACTTGAGTTAGGGCACTGGCCAAGTCTTTGTTGTTTGGTATACTCTTGCTGGTTGAGACTTGGTCCATTGGACCCAATAGATGTATCTCTTGTGGAATGGTTTTCGTGTGGTCTAATGTGATGGTTGGGTTTGATGTATCTAGCATTCCAATTTTTTGTTTTCGTGGCTCATTCTTGGCTCGTTAGTCGTCGGAGCCATAGGTATAGCGTTTAAGGGAGTGGGTTTCGGTGGCCCCAAATCAAGACTTTGACGTTCTTTTTCCAATCGTTCCCTAGTAAGTTTGTTGGCAAGGCGTTCTCGTGAAGGTCGTGGGGGAACTGTTGGAGCTTGAACATCAGATTGTTTTGGGACTCGGATTACGAATGGAGCGGGTTGGGGTTGCGGTTGAATAGTTGGAGGTTGTTGTGTGTCAGGGTGTTTAGGGACCTTGATGATGAACGTGGTCGGTTTGGTTTGTGGTTGAGGAGTAGGAGGTTGAAGATCAAGGTGTTTGGGTACCTTGATTACGAAGGGAATTGGTTGATTTTGTGGTTGTACCTCTGTGGTTGCAACTACGGGTGGCACCCAGACCACAAAGGGAGTGGGCTGGGTAGGCAGTTGCACATTTACCGTTGCATTGGCAGGGGGTACACGAATGACGAATGGTTTTGTAGGTGTAGGCGGATTGTATGTGGGATACGAAGATTGTGGGGATGATGTTGATGCTGTAGGAGGAACATGATTCACGAAAGGTTTTCTGGGCATTCCTTGCTCATTTTCGACATGGATCATGTTAATAACATAAGGAGATTCCTTAGTATTAAGGGGATCTTTGTACACGTCCATAGATTGATTCTGTGATTTAACAGGGTTGGTATCGTCAAATGTTATTTCACCCCTATCAATCATACGTTGTATGTCTTGTTTGAGGGTGAAACAATAATCAGTACCATGCCCATTCCATTGATGGTACTCGCAAAATCGATCTAGTCGAAAGCCTCTTGGAATAGGAGGCTCATTTGGAGTTGCCAAGCTTTGGTTTTTGACCAATTCATAGAATCAGTCGTGTCTCTGGGCTGCCGTTGGAGACAACTACTTATGTTTAATGGCCCCAGCCTTCAAAAGTTGATTTAACAAATGGGAAGGCTTCATGGGGAGCGGTGTGTACTGAGCGGGGTCTTTCCTCTCAAACGTATGTGCATGACCCGTGTTAGTAGCTTGCGTGTTAGATGGTTCAGGTATGTGTGTGCAGGAGCGGTTCTCTCATAGTTAACGAGAACAGTAGGTGGTCTACCTTTGTGTCCCATGTTGGTAGGTTGAGTCTCTACTACTGCTGCTACTGTTGCTTTAGCCTTTTCTTTATCTTTTTTAGTGTGTTGATTTTTAAAGGCTGAGTAAGCAGGGTCATGGCTATTTTGGGCTGCCTCTTCTATGTTTTTAATCTGTACAAAAGCTTGGCTTAGAGCGTACGCATTTAGATAGTATAGTTTTGATTTGAAAAAATCATTCACGGCTCTCTTAAGAATTGTAAGAAGGTATGTTTCTGGGATTGGCTCATGAAGTTCGTTGAGTGCGGCACTCCATCTTTGGATAAATTTTTGTACAGGTTTAAAGGGTGCTTGTTTTACCTGTATCAGACTGTCCAAGGTTGCTTCAAGTTTCAAGTTGTATTTAAACCTGGTAACGAACTGGTGTAAGAGATCCTCCAAAGAGGATATGGACTTACGAGGCAAGGCTCGATACCAGTCTAATGCTCTGCCAGTGAGGGACATGGTGAACACATGCAAGATTGCATGGGGCTAGGCCTGAAGCAATAAGCATTCTAGTCTAAATGTGACTAGATGGGCATTGGGGTCTCCCTTCCCATTGTATTTAGTTAGTTGAGGCAAAGAAACTCCTTTGGGAAAGGTTAATGGTGGTACCGAAGAGCTAATAGGATCGTCTTGGTAAAAGTATAATACTTTAAGTTCTTCATTGTTAGCGGTTTTGAGGCATTTTATCTCATCAGTGAGCTCTTGCATCATCTTTTTGGCTTCAGCCCATTCTTGGGCACTTGGTGGAGCAATAGGTTGGCTAGTTTGAGTGCCATACAAATTAGACTGCTATGCAGTGGGTGAAAAAGAAGAAAGTTGAGTGGTCGGAGGTTGCACTTGAGGAATATTTACAGTGGGTGCTACTAAGGGCAACATACCATAAGATGTAGGTTGTTGTTGAGTGACAGGGGTGGGCCATTGGCCAATTGTGGGTTGTGAAGGGAAACTTGGTACCTAGTGTTGTACTGGAGGAGCTAAGGGTGTGGTATGGACCTGCACTCGTGGGATGAAGTCTGTAGATGTGGAAGCGGGTATCATGGATGGCATCCCAATTACTTGGGCTGGGAAAGTCGCTCCTACATTAGTTTGAGAGGGGAATTGTTGGGGTCGTACTTATAGGAGAGGGGATAATGTGGTGACCGGAGGAATAGTGGGGATGGGTACATTGAATTGAGTATCAGTCATAGGGAGAGTGGGAATAAGAGTGGGTGCTTCCTGTTGGGGCACATGTGCTTGAGTGCTTTTAACTATATGAAGAGACATGGTCTCTCCCGTAAACGGGTGAAATAATGTGTTCGTGTAAGTATGTGGACTGAGAGTATGGTACGAATCTCCGTGTTTAGATTGAGTTGCGAAATTGTCTTCTTCATCTCCATTTTGAGATTCTATGACAGGTTGGCATGAGGTTTGGTTCTTGGCCATGAGGAGTTGGGATAGGAGTTCATGGTGGGATTCAGTGAGGGGGATGACATCGTAGGAGGTGGGAAGAAAGTCATGACCTCCTTTGTAAATTAGCTCATAGTGTCTCTTTGCTTCCAGCTCAGCTTAGTTAATAGCCAGGTTAGCTTGGATTTTAACAAAAATAAAGTTATATTGTTCAGGAGTTAGGATGGTTAACGTGGGATCCCTACCTTGCAGTCTCAGTGACCGACAAGATGGCCCCTGAGGATTCATCATGCCAAGAGAAACTATGGACTTAGTGGCAGTGAAGGGGCCCGAGATTGTGGTACCGAAGTCGGTAACGGGCATGATGGTGGTGTTGGTGTGCATAGAGTCCATTGTCAAAGTATCTAAATGTAACAACGTAAGAGAAAGAAAATAAATGGCTAAGTGTCAGAGAGAGAAAATATGGCTAAGTGTCAGAGAGAGAAAATATGGCTAAGTGTCAGAGAGAGAAAATATGGCTAAGTGTCAGAGAGAAAAACTATGGCTAAGTGTTAGAGAGAGAAAATATGGCTAAGTGTCAGAGGGAGAAAATATGGCTAAGTGTTGAACAATGTACAAAGGGGTTTCAGCATATAAAAATGTACTGCAGCGTATGAACACCAAGAGTAGCGTACACAGAGTTTCAAGAGGTGCAGTGTATAATTAATGTGCACAACGTATAAGGTAGGGTGAGGAGTAGCATGACCAACGTCAGTGTGACCAACGTCAGTGTGTGTAAACCAGGTACAACTTCTGAAGCTAAGGCATAGCATCTGGACACTGGATGGGGTGCCTGGGTGAGAAAACTAAGTGCTGTACACAATGTTTGAGAAGAAAACTTAGATTTGGACACTGTGAAGAGCACCAAAAAAGAGAGATAAGGATGAGGGACACTATAAACAATGTCTGAAACTGGCACGAAGTGCAGGATGCTAAGTGCAGCATCTGGATCTGAGAGGGAAAGGTGTAGGATGCTATGATTCAATCAGGAACGTGTTTGGAAAACTCTGAAACAACATCTGGACTAGATAACAGGATTTATCAGTAGGAAACAATGCCTGAACACTGGGAACAAGATAGCATAGGAACACTGGATCTAGGATGTTAAGAGGCAGATCTAATAGAGAAATGACCCTTCTTCTAGCACCATTTATTGTATCATCCAAAATCATTAGTGAGAGGCTGGAATGGACAGACACCGAGAGATCTACAGATGAATAGTAAGACCCTGCCTTCACCTGAGGGCAAGCTAGAAATCAATGGAGGCAGAGTGCCTTGAATGGTCTGCACGCGGATCAAACGAGGACTTCCTTGAACGTATGCAATTATGATGCGTTGGGTTATACGTAAACAAAAGAAAAACTGAACGTAAACAAATGAAAATAAATGTAAACTATTTAAATGACAAATAATGAAAATAGGAAAAAATGTGAACAGGAATAATAATGTAAACTATAAGAATCTGGGCAATAATGCAAACTATTTGTATTGATAAATAATTAGAATGTGCACCGGTCAGAATGCAGTTGCGGAGTGGTCACAAGGCGAACATTTAGCCTCGATGGATGAGAACTGATGCTAGGAAGATGCAGGTTTTGGATTGTAGGTGTACATCATCCAAGTTTGTATGAAGCCCAACGTATGAGATTGATGCCCAGATTTCTTAAGTCTGCGAGATTCAAATTTTCCAAACCCTGATCTCGTGGAAAATAGGAGATTTATAGGGCTTTGGATGTGAGATTTGGATTTGGGAGAAGATCAGTGGTTGTGGGGTGAGAAAAATTCGGATCGGGTGACAGGTGTGTGTGTTGACTAGATGCATAGAAATTGTTACAATGTACAGTGCAACGTCCAAGATCTCTTATGCTGGCATGCATAATGCCTAGCGTAAGAACTTGAAACACTAAAAAAATGTCAAAAATGCAACAAATTTTAATGTTCAAGCATGGATCTGGGTCTGATGTGTGTGTAGCCTATTCTGGTATTAGCGTCTGGTGTCCAGCGTCCAACGTCTAGCATATGAAAGTGTTTACATTGGGTTTACGCTGTTGGAAGCATGCCAGTGTGACTAACAATGTTTAACCTAAAAATAGTGCATTTTGAACCCATTTTTGACCTATGAGACCCATTTTTAGAGTGGATCTACATGCCTTGGGTCATGAGGGTTCTATGTGCCAAATTTGGGCTGATTTCGATGTTGTTTTGGCCTTGTTTTGGTTGATTACGCTGGGCACTACGCTGTGCAAAGTCTGAAAAAGTAACCCTAGCATCACCAAGTGTTTCTACCCTGTTTTGAGCTCATTTTTATACATTGATGCCTATTTGATGTTTCTTGACTACTGCTTGCTCTTGAGGGTGGTCTGGGTGCAAATTTTGACTCCATTTGGCTGCCATTTTGGGCTAGTTTGGTTTGGTCACACTGTGGTTATGCTGTGCAACGTGACCAAAGTCTGACCCTAGCATGACCAAGTTAAAATGACATATTTGAAGCTCAAATCTTGATTTTCTAAATCATGTGATCATGTACAATTTTTTCCTAGCTTGTAGGAGTTTAATTTATGTCAAAATTTTGCTCGGAGGTTCTTGAATTGAGCTGTTCTTGTTTGGTCACGCTGTGGTTATGCTATTCAGCGTCTGAAAAAGTAACCCCAACATCACCAAGTTAAAATGGCATATTTGAGGCTCAAATTTGGAGTTTTTGAAGCCTATAATCATGTACAATTGTTGCCTAGCTTGCAAGAGTTGAATTCATGTCGAAATTTTACCTAGAGGTGCCTGAATTAAGCTGTTCTTATTTGGTCACGCTGTGGTTATGTTGTTCAACGTCTGAAAAAGTAACCCTAGCATCACCAAGTCAAAATGGCATATTTGAGGCTCAAATTTGGAGTTTTTGAAGCCTTTGAACATGTACAATTGTTTCCTAGCTCATGGGAGTTGAATTTATGTTGAAATTTTTCCCAGAGGTGCCTGAATTGAGTTGTTCTTGTTTGGTCACGCTGTGGTTATGCTGTTCAGTGTTTGAAAAAGTAACCCCAGCATCACCAACTGAAAATACCTCATTTAAGGCCAAAATTTTGATTTTCTAAAGGCTAGGAGCTACTAGGGGCCTTGGTGAAGGTCATGGGGGGTCCTTGTGCTCGATTTTGGCTTGTTTTGACTCAGTTTCAGGGCTTCAAAAGTTGGTGACGTTGATCCTTACGTTGTGTAGCGTAAGAAAATGTAGCTCCAACGTAATCAACTGAAAACACCTTATTTAAGGCTCAAATTTTGATTTTCTGAAGTCTGGGACCTACTGGGGGCCTTGGTGAAGGTCATGGGGGGTCCTTGTGCTCGATTTTGGCCTATTTTAACTTAGTTTCGGGGCTCCAAAAGTTGGTGACGCTAATCCTTAGGCTGTGCAGCGTAAGAAAATGTAGCCAAAGTATACTTAGCCAAAACCAAGCATTTTGACCCGAAACTTCTGATTCTAGATGTTGGAAGTTGGTGCAATTTCTTGTGGGCCCTGGGGGAACCTTGCCTATTGAATCGTGAACTATCGAGGGCTATTTCGAGGGCCTCCAAGTTTGGTCATGTTGTGCTCATGCTTGGGCAGCTGCATGACTTAACTTGAATCTTGTTTGAAAGTGCTAGGCCAAAATTTTTATGGTGTTTTCACACCCTAATCACTTTTACGACCATAGAAGGATTAGATGCTAGTATTTTCATAAATTTGGGCATAAATAATGGGAATGAAATTGAAAGTATTATCATATGAATAGCTAGACATACCATAGGATTCCTTGGTCTTATCAAAATGCACTGAGAAAGGAATTTATGCAAGATCATGGAAAGATTTGACAATAACTGAAAAGAACAAGGAGGTTAAGAAAGAATGGAGAGTCAAAAGGAAGGAACAAGAGAATGAGGAGACTCTTACAAAAAGAATCATGAAGGGAAGCCAAGCCTTGAAGATAGAGGAACTTTGGCTAAAACAAGAAACCTCAAAAGAGGAATCTCATTCTCTAGCATTCTAAATATCTTCATTTTTCTTGTTTAGAAATGTAGGTATAGGTAAGTTTTTAAATTAATGATAAGTATTCTTAGAGCTATAGACCTTGGTAAGCTTTTCTAAATCCCATCTTGTTGAGGCTCATCCAGAGGAGACATCTACCTAAAGATGTCTTCTAGGAGATGTCTACTTTTTCCATGGAACATCTAGTAAGAGACATCTACACTAAAGAGAAGACATCTACCTATCATCTCTAGAACTATGGTAGAGATATCTACTTTGAAAAGAAGATGTCTAACTCTAGTTTTAAATGTAGGGAAGACATCTTCTTTTGATGAAAGATGTCTTCTTTCTCATCAAAAAGCCCTTGTTAGTGTGGTTATAAAAGATCCAAACCCTCATTTTGTCCTTATTCTTTGAAGAAAACCCCACAAATATGACCAGGGTTCCATCAATAGTAGAAATTTTATCAACAATGGCCCATAAGAAAGTTGGAACATTTAGGCCATCACCAAAGAAAAGATCTAGGACAAGGTCCAATAGTAATCCTAGCACCTATACGCCTCAATTCAGATCTACAAGCACCAAATATTGGTTTGATGTAACTCAAATCATGAACATTATTTGTAAGCACTCTATGTCATTTTCCTTGCATAGGTAGTAGATTTTGATGAGTTATTTTTAGGTTGTAAACTGGGCTACGTTTATTACAATGGATTTCTTGGTCTCTAAGATTTTGATTAGGGAATTTTATTATAATATTGTAATTTCCAATGTTGTGGTTGAGCCTTTTACTTTCATGGTTGGGGGTTTGGTTATTGAGGTGTCTTCCCAAGTTGTAAATGCACTTCTTGGAATTTCTAGTGCTAATGTGTTTTGGGTTACCGTTAATTCCATGAATGATATTTACACTAATGGTATAATTCCCATCACACATGATGAGTTTTGTAGTGTCATGTTTGGTGAGACTATATCTTTTGATAGAGGCAAGATTAATAGGAATAGAATGGTTCTTGATGCTTCCATTATATCTCTTATTGTCTTGTATAATATCATTGTGAAAGGGGGAAGCTACAATACCACCCCATGCTTTTGTGCTTTACTACCTCCTCATAGGACAACTGCTAGATTTGGGGCAGACTCTCTACCAAGACATGCTGAGTTTGTATGCTAAGGAGAGAATGCTTAGTCACCCCTATATCATCAGTTGGTTGATATGTCAAAGGGATGTACGTATTCCAAAGATGCCTTTGTTCAAGGGCAAGAGGAGGCTCAGCAAGTTTGTTGAGAAGAGGAGCCACTCATGTACAAAAGAAGTAGGACCAAGCACTGGGCCACCTCCATCATAGAAGAAGAAGAAGGAAGTATCAT
>MNCI01018455.1:79448-107619 GCA_015680685.1 Gnetum montanum
CCCCCCCCCCCCCCCCCCCCCCCCCCACCCCCACAAAGTGTGGAAGATCTACCTCCAACATGGAAGATCTACCCCCAACATGGAAGATCTACCTCCAACATGAAAGATTTTCCCCCAACGTTGATGCCATCCCCCTAGCATGGAAGATTTTCCTCCAATGTAGAAGATCTACCTACAACATGGAAGATTTGCTCCTAGCATGGATTTCACCCTCCAATGAGGAAGATCAACCCTCCAGCAAGGAATATTTATGCCCCTCCCCCTAGCGAGGAAGATCTACCTTAGTGTGGAAGATCTACATAGATAAAACTTTAGCAAAAATTTGTAGCCAATTTCTAGTAGTTTTATAGCCCAATTTGTAGCAAACAGTATGGCCAAAACCCTATATAAACCAACCCCAAATGTCATTGTAAGGTTGGAACCCCTTAGCATTTGCATTTTTGGCATTTTTGGTACCCAAGAGCTCTTGCAAAATTGTAAAAATGCTAGTTCTTGGATCTATTTAGCAAGGAACCCCCCTTTTGGATGATTTTTATCCCCATAGACATTGTTACACCCCCTTATAGATCTAGTGCAAGGAGCAACAAAGGTTCAAAAGCATTGGAAGTTTTGAAGCATCTAAATTGTGGAGCAATGGATTCCAAGCCCCCATTGAAGTCAATCCCCCTACTACCTTAGGCATAGTTTTGTACACATTTCTTAAACCATTCTTTATTTGTTTTAAAATAAAGTTTATAGTTCTATTTATGTGCAAGATTGATTTATTTGTTCCATTTTGGTGCATTTATTTTCTTAGATTTGCATTGCATTTTTTTACCCTCATTAACATTTTCCAAGTCCCTGGGTGATTTGTTGAACCATCCAAGGCACCTTGAATCCCATTTTTTGAAGGCCTTGGGGATTCAAGGTTAAAGTTGTTATGCTAGAATTTTTAGTCTTTGAGTAATCAAATTTTTTAGTTGCTATAGTTTTTTGGCACTAGAAGGAGGGCCTCTATCCAAGTTTTGTGTCCAAACCATTTTGCCATTTTTTTGCCACAAAATCCAATGTTGTAACATAGTCTCCCTTGTAACTAATGCCTAGCATAGAAGCTACAAGTGTTTGGGCTTTTTAGATTTTCACAACAATTGCTATGAATTTTAAAGCCAACATGGGTGTTTTGTTTAAACCCATTCCCCCCTTGTTGCCAAATTTTCTCAATAGAGACCAAAGTTGGTGGATTTACCATAC
Source organism: Gnetum montanum (assembly GCA_015680685.1). Classification (NCBI taxonomy): domain Eukaryota; kingdom Viridiplantae; phylum Streptophyta; class Gnetopsida; order Gnetales; family Gnetaceae; genus Gnetum; species Gnetum montanum. Next base: position 80,679 of record MNCI01018455.1, read on the forward strand.
AAATCCTCATCCCCCTTTTTTCTCCTTGCTAAGAAAATTGGTAGTTTTTCGAAGCCATTTTCTTATGGAAAGTCAAAGTTTCCACTTTGGTTTTCAAATCCTTCTACTCCAACATTGAAAGAAAAGGTGTTAGACATCCCATCTTACCCCCTTCCTTTCCCCCATGCTACATCCCAATGTAGGTGTAGCTAGGAAGCTAGGAGTGGGTGGAGTGTGATACCACCTATTTTCTATTTTTAGTAAAGGTGTATACCCCCTTTGACAACCACCTTACTATTTATAGTAAAAAACTCTTTTTAGCTATTTTTATCATTTTTAACTTTTCATCATCTCCACCTTCAACGTGGGTGTTACACACCCTAGCTAGGATGTCTACACCCCTCCTCCCTATACCAACATTGTGATAAAGTTAAGATTGTATATCTTACCCCCTTTCTTTTTCCCTTTTTCTCCCAATATTGGTGTGGCTAGCTAGTCAAGTGTGGTTGGGCTTTGATACCAACCTTTTGCGATTTTTGGTAAATGGGTATACCTCCCTTGACCTCTCACTTATTATTTATAGCTAAAAAATATATTTTAGCCATTTTTAATCCCTTTTAGCATTTTAAGAATTTCACTTGTTTGAATATCCTTTTCCTCTACTAATTTAGTCTTCATTAAGTCATTTTTAACACCTTTCACAATGTCTTTTAGCTGATCAACCATCTTGCCTCTCAACCTAACAAACATGGTATCTAGCCAAGATGTAATTCATGTTTATGACCTGAAAGACCCTACAATCATAAAATGAGAAAAATCACTTACACAAAGGGGTAAGAACCTGGATTTTGTAGTTATCAACGAGGAGTCCTGCAACTTCCTCTATGCTAAGATTCAAGCCAATCTATTGATATCATGCTCCAAATATAATGCTAAGCATCAATTCACAATCACATGTTGGGATGGAAAAGAATACATTCCATCCCTCTATGACCAAATCCCTCTCACAAACTTCTATGTGCAAATGCTCACACAAGTCATAGAGGTTGNACAAATCCCTCTCACAAACTTCTATGTGAAAATGCTCACACAAGTCATAGAGGTTGATGATTTTAATGAGGAAATTAGCTCAAAGGATTAGCAAGTAGAGGAAGATGAGTTTGAGGCTGAACAGGAGTTGGACACCTTCATTGGAAGTCTTTTCCAATCTTTGGCTCCCCCAAAGGACACATCCAACTCCACATATCTTACCTCATCAATGGAATAGATCCATCGACCCAACTCTCCTCCTATCCATTCTACCATGTTTGGGTTTACACCCATCATTGCCACACCAGACACAACCCATGTCTCAACCTACCTCCTTATTCTCATTGATGTTGTTTACCACACAACCTAACTTTGTTCACCTAGTCATGGTGATTTCTATCTCACCATCTCCCTTTGACATATTGGTGGGACCTTCATTAAAACCTCAAGTGACACAAGCCTCCCATACCACATTTGTCCCTTTTGTGCCTCAAATTCTAGCAGAAATATCTTTCTCCTTATTTATCCAACCTATGACAACCATGACCTAGCCTCTCCATTTAATACCGTAGCCTATCGCAAGGCCTCAAGCCTTATAACTTTCTCATCAGCCATCAATGCAAACATTGTAGTCTACAAGGATGCCCCAAGGCTTGGATCAAGCCTTCCAAATAATCCAAGACCTTACCAAAGAGTTGAAAAAACTTAAGGTTGATACAACTCAAGTGATCAAGGTATTAGATTTCTACCAAGGTGATCCCATAAGTGCTACAATGCCTCAAATAACCTTACCCATAGGCTTGCCTATTCTAGACTTCACCAAATACAATGATGAAGGGGATCCCAACATACATCTAGTAATCTTTTGGTTTGAGTGCCTATTTTTGCAAGCTTGGACTCATACGATATTAGGAAGTTTTTCCATGTTCCTTAAGGGAAAGGCTCTAGATTGGTATCAAACCTTGCCTAGGGGTTCTCTCTCTTCCCTTGAGGACTTGATTAACTAGTTTATCAATCACTTCAAATATAACTTAAAACTGGATGTCACATTGGATTAACTGATGAAGATGAGGGTGGGGCCATCCAAACTGGTCAAAAGATTTATTCAAAGGTGGAACTTAGCACTCAAAAAAATCCAAGAGCCTATTACTAAAACCCACCTCTTGGCCATTTACAAAGGAGTAGTAAATAACTTTATTATGTTAAAGCTATACTACCTAAAGCCATGGTCACTAAGCCAGGCCTTCTAAAAAAACAAGAACATTTAGGAGGCAACTAAAGAAAGCAAAATTCTAGCCTATGTGGCCTATAAAACCCAACATGCAAGAAGAGATAAGGATAGGACCAAGCAAGAACATACAATTATGGCTATAGTGAAAAAAGTGTCAAAATAAGGAGAAAGGCATGGATTACCATTACAAAACACATCTTTCGACTCGTCCCAACCATTGACTTCCTATGCCCAAAATTAATCCAGATTAAACTTTGGGCAAAATGATAGGTCTAAGTACATAAGGGTGCTTGCAATGCCCTCTAAGCTCTTAGAAAAATTGCTTAAATACAACTATATACAACATAAGAAACTATCTAAAGAGGCTCATAAGAGGCATGATCGTCTTTGTGACATAGCCAGAGACTTAACGATATCTACCAAAGATGATCCCAAGCTATCAAAGTACTTTAGCCATTATCATCAAATGGCTAGTCATGACATTGATTTTTTCTTAGCATTAAAGGATGACCTCTAGAAGATAATAAACCATGGAGAGTTGGTAGTGAGTGAGCCTAGCTCTTCAAGAGCCAACAACAACTCTTATACAGTGGCCTCATTCATAGAAACCAAATGGTCTAATCCTCCTAGGAAACTATTTGTCATTAGAGTAGCACCATGATTCCAAAACACAAAGCCTAGAGAGCCATTTGTCATATAGGTACTACCTTTTATAGTCGCTAATGGGCCTTTGATCATACATGTCCCCCCTTTAGTTGCTTCATAATCACAACATAATCAACAAGTTGCTAATCCTTCAAAGCTTAGGGAACCATTCATTATTTCGGTTCCTCCACATTCAACAAGTAAGACCACAATGACTCATGACCAAAGCCCACCTATAGTGGCTAATAACTCAAAGGTTAGTAAGAAACCATCATCAAAATGGTGGCACAAGTAACCTATCATCAAACCAAAAAATAAGTCCATTGAAGGTAATCAACCAAGACCTACACGAAGGCCAACTACACTGATGGACAAGGGGCCGAAGGCACATGAACCAAAACCTAAGCTGCAAACTCTAGGAAGGATGGAGAAGGTTAGAACCACTAAGGCTAAAACATCACAAGCCAAGGGAAAGAGTTTTCTTGCAATAATGAAATAAGAAAAATAATCCCTTAGGGAAGAGAACACATCACCAAAATTGTAAGACATAGTCATGACATCTTTTGCTCATAGGAACACACTAGCTCAAGTGTTGATCTCTATCCTTGCAAGTAGAGACATTCTTGCTAACAGAAAATTGATTCACTCTATCATTGAGTGAGCTTTACTTAGGGAAAACCAACATTAACCCATGCTCAACTTTTGTGATAGTGAAGTAAAAATTAACTCTTAAAATAGAGAAGTACTATATAATCCTCTTCTCATCACTATATGTGTTGGTAGATACAAGGTCCACCATGTTCATGTGGATGATGGCATAGCCATGAATGTGATACCATATTCTATGGTTGACAAACTAGGCCTAACTGAGAATATATAAGTGACCACTACCTCAACACTTAAATCATTCAATGGGTTATGAGTAGTAGTGTGAGGTTTCATCACTTTGGATTTCATGACCAATGAGAAATTTCCCTACATTTCCCAACTTCCTAGTAGTTGAGGAGGCACCTGGGTTTAACTTGATCCTTAGGAGATCATGGTTGGTGAAGCTATAGGTAGTTTCATCCCCTATACATTAGAAGATTTACTTGCTATACGAAGATGAGAAAATTGTGATATGTGGAGATCAATGTACCACTTCCTTTAGTTAACTATGTTAACATTGACCAAGGTTTTGAGGTGGAGTTTCAAGAGAAGACTCCTAAAACTCAAGTTAGGGATAGAACTAATAAGACCAACAATAACAACAATGAAGCTAAACTCACCAAAAGTGATAAAAAAAATACTTATTAATGGCCATGTCAAACAAGTAGCATGATGAGAGTGCGATTATGCAAAGTAAGCCCTTTGACTTATCAAAGGTAAAAAAAATGCATTATAAATATATTATCCCTTCTTTTGCTAACAAAAGTTTATTCACCTTCGCAAACTTATACCATGTTTCATGGTTTATGTTATCCTTATATGCCCTTTCAATACTATAGCCCATACTTTCTACGTGGGTATGACCTCATGGCTTGCCATGGCCTAACACTATCAACATTCTTTTACAACGCATGGCCCACTATGGCCTAAAAGTAGTAGCACAGGTTTACAATTGCATAATGTATAGCCTGCTAAGGCTTAAGATTGAAAACTAGCATTTCCTAGGGAGGTAGAGTAATTATACTCACTCTTTGATGTACGCCTACCCTAATTTGATCTCTGGGTGATCCCACATAGCCTCAAACCCCTGTAGCCATACCCAGCAGCATCAAGGCCTTTTTAAACCTAGATGAAAGTGCCCAAAAATTTTAGATATAGTTGATCTACATTGAAGAGGTCTCCATCTATCTTGCCCAGCAAGGATCCAATGTGGATGGATGGGGGATAACCTCAAATTACTAAAATTGACCACCCAATTACCATATTTTAACTTTAACATCCCTCATTAGCTTTTGATAACAGAGATTGGCCAAAAATAACTCAGTGTTTTGCATTTAAATACCTCCCCATGCTGGTGAACCCCCCATCCATGCCAACTAGTGTGGATCTAGCGGTGTCCTAGGGATATGCCATAAATCACTTTCCGTAACCTTAAACAGTCATAAAATGCACTCTAATAGCCTAGATACCCTTCCTTTTTCTCCATTAGTCGATAAGATTTGAGCTAATTTTTACATATGAAGCTATCTCCATGCTTGTAACCATCCATCCACACTACCTAGCATGGATCTAGCATGGATGCCTTGGGGTATGCTAAAAAATGTATATTATAGCAAAAAATAACCTTAAAACCTACCCTAGTGATCTTACAACCCTATTGGAGCCTTTCAAAAGCTTTGGATGCCTCTAAAATAACTAGAAATGGAAAAAAGCCAATTGAGATGAGGATTTTTGTATGTTCTCAAGTCACAATGGACTGATTATTTGGACATTAAGACCACAACATCCATCCTCCCATTCCATTAATAAGAAGTTCTTGCCCTAGTCATAATGATAATGTTTTTCATCATCCAACTTAAAGATAACTTCATAATCATTGTGTCTAGGTAGAAGAGTGTAGAACCAAGGTGGAATGTAAGGGGAGTGACATCAGGGAGATTTGTGGATTCTCTTTGGCCAATTCTTTATGTTCTATCATGTTGCTAAGGTTGTAACCATATCCTTGTAGATCTAATGAAAAATGGGAGTAAGAGTAACCTAAAACAACACTGAATAAACTTCTATGGGTTCCATTGGAATGACATGTACTCATGCTTGAAGGTTGGTAGCTTCTTAGACCATAAAAAAAAAACACAAAAGAACATGTGCCATAAATCAGGTCCTCCCTTGGACAAAATGCCAAGTAATGTTACTCCTTACAACTATGATAGTCTTATGGTTGTCTACTGATGTGATGAAATGATGCGATGTCACTGCAATGTGGTGTGGACTTGGTTTGAATCTTGGGAAGAAGAACTCATGATTATGTAACCATTAATAACACATAAGGTTTTATTATGCCCATGGTTAAACACCTCATGTCCTAATTTCTATAATCCTTTCTATAGTCCATCTCATCTTGTTGTTTGGGTGATCGTAACTTGTGGTTTTGTGTAACATAGAGTAATTATCTCAAATTGGAAGTTTTAACATGTGTGTTTTGTTTCATAGGTATGTGTTGCATTCAACCCCTTTTGTTCCTACAGACATTTTTAGGTATGATTACATAAGGGCATCATAGGCTAGAGCCTACTTTGGGGAGGATCCACTTATGTAACTTTTTTGACTTGTACTTGTTTAACAAAACCACATCATTCTTCACCTTCCAAGCACTCAATTGTTATATTTGGTTGTTTCCCTTATCTTGTAATTGATCCATTCCACAACATTAATTTAATGTCCTTTTTCTTGTCTCTTTCAAAGCTTTTCACATTGATGACTCCACCTTCTTACACTTCTAGTTTCTCAAACTAATTTTCCACTTATCTAGAACTATGAACCTTACCTCAAACCTTCCAACTAATCACAAAGCTTTAGCTTTACTACTCAACTATCCTATTTGGTGCTTATACATGGACCTCGACATCAACTACTTGAATTTGTGTTGGACATGATGTCAAATACTTGATGTTGGGTCACTCAAACCTATATATATATATGACCCTTGTGGTACCCACACATCATTTTCATCATTTTCTACTAGGGGAGCTATTCGAATTTTCTCTCATGACTTAGAGCTCTACACACCCACTTTCTACTTGTAATATTTGGCTTTCTACCACTTCGATTTCCATGCTGTTTGAACCTATCTAAACTCGAAGTGTTCAAGTTAGTCATGGGGGGTGCTTAAGTAAAAAACTTGTTTCAATTTTTGATAATTTTCTATTGCCTTGAAGGTATTATAAGGGTAAGAGTGTTAAAAACTTTAGGAATTATCATGAATAATCAATTGTATTAATGCCAAAAACCTTAATTTTTCCACCTAAGGGACCAAAACTATCATAACAAGCCACACATAAGAAAAAAAAGAGAGAAATCAACTTTGTAAGGTTGTATGAGGAGATAGATACTTTTTGGGGATTTTTCTTAAAAATGTTTGTAACTCTATAGTCATATGAATTAATAACTTAATGAACTAAGCTAACAAGTGTGGTATAAACTAATTAATGATAAAGAATACATCCTTAGTAACACTTGATATTTGCTTGATTGTAGATGGTCCTAAAAAGAGGTGGCCAAGGCCAACAAGGTGAACATGTAGAACATGAGGAGTAGGAAGCCTAGTCATTCAACATTCATCAAGAGTCTCCTGCTACTAGATAGTTGGTTCAAGGAGAGGCCATAGAACCACTAGCTCCCATGCAGGGATAATGTCTCACATTGCCCCTTGATTGCCTTGCAACCATTCAAGAAAAGTCCACATTGACCACAATCATAGTTGAGATGAACTTTAGACTGTTTATGGAATTTTTCTCAAAAGTAATTTGAACGCAACTTAAGGCATCACCTTTGTGGCCCATTCTTTCAAACAATGGTGAGTGGCACCTTGGTGAGACTTTTCAATTTTGGCACAACAAAGATGAGGGAACCACTATTAAAATTTGGAAAGTTAATGTCTCTTTCTTAGTCAAGGAAATTGTAGTAGCTCTGAATTTATTGAATGAAGGGGCTAAGGTAGCCCATCTATCCACTAGATTTGATCTCGACACTAGAAAACTATGGCTGAAACAAGCATATGATAAAGAAGATAAAACATATAATGAACTAACTTTGGAGAAGAGGACATATTTCAAGATTGACACATACTATTTATTTTTCACGAAAGGGCTCAACTGAATTTCAACATATGTAGCTAGGGGAAGGGATACCTTAATGAGAAAATATGTGGCCAATATTCCCCAATTCTACTTCATTGAAATTCAATAGTGGTTCGAAAGAAAAAGGTAAGGAAGCCAAGACTCCCATTCCCTTTCCTAATCAGGAGGCTATGCAAATGCACTAGAATCTTGGGATATATGAATTATATCCCTAGGAAGGCTCAGAACACCTCTTTTACCAAACTCTTCAAACCTACAACACCAAGAAAAGATCTCGATGAAGAGAAAGAACTAGAAAAGGACGTAGAGCCAGAAGTAGAAGTACAACGTGAGCCTAAACAACACCTAGAAACACAAGCTCTACCATGAAACACCACAAAAATTTTGGGCTTTGGTGTCTCAATCACAAATTTGACTAAATGTCAGAATGATGGCACTTTGCCCAAATTTTTCTAAGTGTTGAGACTATGCTTTGTACACCCCTTGACTACATTCTAGAAAGTAGTCAAAGTGTAATCAACACAACTGCTAGTTTTGCCAGATTTTTCTAAGTGCCAGAATAGTGATACAAGCTATAGATTTTTCTAAGTGCTAAGACTATGCTCTCCATTGCTAGGACTATGCTCTAGAGTGTAGTCAGAGTGTATTTAGCATGGAACACTAGTGTTACAAAATTTTTCTAACTGTCGGGACTATGCTCTACAGTGTAGTTAGAGCATAGACAATTTGGGAAGTCCAATTTCTATTAGAATTTTCTGAGTACCCAGACTATGCTCTTCACTACTGGGACTATGCTCTTCACTATTGGGAATATTCTCTAGAGTGTAGTTAGTTTGGAAGCACATTTTCTATAGCAGATTTTTTGAAGTGTCTAGACTATGCTCTCACAACTGGGACTATGCTTTAGAGCATAGTCAACATAGCTAACCTTGGATGTCAAAATTTTCTAACTATAAGGAATACACCTTCCAACTATGCTCTAGAGCATAGTCAACATAGTCATCTCAAGCACCAGATTTTGCATAAACTTCTCTAAGTGTTGAGCCTATGCGCACTACACTTGAGAGCATAGTTAGCCTCCTCAGGAGCATAGTCAACACTTACCCACATTTTTCTAGTTTTTGACTAGATTTTGCCTAAGTCTAGGACTACACTCTCATTATGCTCTAGAGTGTAGTTGGTAAGAACAACCTCCAAACGTCCCCACATCTCAACATTGGCATCCACATTGACTCCAACAACTCTCCAGCAATAAAATTTTGTATTTTAACATTCCCCTTTACCAAAAAATTGTAACTATGCTCTAGAGCATAGACCTAGAGTGTAGTCTCCAAAAGTTGAATTTTTTGGCATTGTTTGCATCTTTTGAGGTACTTTGCAATCTTCTTTTTACTACTAGGTAGTGTAGTCACAGTCTCTCAACTTCACAAACCTTTTTAGAGCAATGACACTGCTCAACACCAAAGAGCCTAACATTAGAGCATAGTTGGGATGAGTGTAGTCCTAATTACTCCAGAGTGTATGTGGCACATGATCTACATTTTGGACTAATCATAAATATCCATGCGCTTCACATTTTAGGGGTTGGCTTCCATTTTCATCAGTTGACACTTTTGCATTTTGGGCATTTTGGCATCTTGGCACTTATCTCCATGGGAGAATGAGACCTAGAGCACACCACACTAGTAGAGAGGTAGAGTTACACACCATAGTCCACTACAACCCTATTGCATCCTTATAGAACACTGCATAGTACACTGTGGTGGCCAACCTGGTAGGCATGGTACACCATGGCAAGCACCATACTTCATAGCCTGATACCATCAAGACTATGACTATGCTCCCACTACACCTGTTGTAAACCATGTACTTTCTAAACCTCTTTTGGAGTTAACTACACTCCCATTTGGGGTGGTGTTCCATTTCTCTCTTCTATTCCTTACATTTTATACATTTTTTTTGCATTTTCCATATGCAGTCACATTGTAATATGATTGGATGGTAGTCTCCATGGGTTGGCATCCTCATTACAACTAAAATCCTTGACTACACTCACCCCCATTTCATGAGTATGCTTTGCACTTTGCATCATAGATAACACTCAACACTTAGCACCATTCACACTTGTTCATGTTGGCATTTTGGCTAACCATGCTAGCTCCTGTTTGTAGCCATTGCCGTAGTTGCCAATAGAAAAGTTCCTATTTGATCAACAAGACCATCTAGGGTGATCTACCTCTATTTTCTAGCAAGGCCCTTACACAAAGGTGGGGTGAAGGCTGTGCGGCCATTGATCCCTTAGTGATTCTAGCCACCAATGTTTCGATCGTTATAGTTTTTTGGTGCTAGAAGGAGGGAAATGTCATTTCCTTCTTTGCATTTAGCTATGGTTGTCTTTGCATGCTCTCTACACCCCCATTGGTGTAGATTGGACCCTATTGTTGGTCTCCCTAAGACCCCATGTAGAAACCCAAATTATGTTGTTCTCCACTTTTTTCTAAGTCTTCATTCTCTAACCATAGTAAGCATAGTTAGTGGAGAGCACAATTGGTGTGGAGTGTAGTCTTCATACTTAGCTAATTTTTTTATGTAGAGCATAGCCTCTATACTTAGCTAATTTTCTACATTTTCATACTTAGTCATTTTTTTTTTGCATTTCCATACTTAGCATTTTTTCTACATTTTCATACTTAGCCAAATTTTTGCAGTTTCATACTTAGTCAACTTTCTGCAATTTTACACTTAGTCAATTTTTGGAATTTTTAAACTTAGCCATTTTCTACTATTGGTAGACTTAGGTTTTTTTTTTCTGCATTTCCAAAGTTAGCCATTTTTTGTAAACATCAACTCTCACAACTTGATCTGTGAATATGAATCTAGATCAACCTTCCACATTAGTGTCTAATGCACTTGATAGCTTCATAATCCACTCAAATCATGCTGCACTAAGCCATGAAAAATATAATATTTTTTGTGCAAAAATCCAAGTAGGCTTACTAGTGGATCACCTTAAGCTAGAGGTAAAAAAAGACTACAAACAAGTCCATTGGGATAGATGAGAGTACAACCCTACCTTGTTTGACATAATTCCACTCACAGAGTCCTACCACCAATTGTTGTTCCAACTCATCCAAGCAAACAAGCATGATGCAGGGATAACCTATGAGGAAGCCTTACAAGATGAAGAAGACAAATTTGAAGCCCGCTCCAAATGCAAGAGCCTCTTCCATGTCTTCCAACAATCACTTCCCAGTATAGCTTGTCCTTAGTTCAGTTCATCCATCCTCTTCAAGATGGTGATGATGCTAGCTCAACCTTCCTTGCAAGCAACCATAGTATCTATCCAACTTGATGCTCACATTGGGACCACCTCCTAGCCCCAAATGATTTTTGCATCCTACATCTTGCTTGTCTCATTAGTGCCCTCGGTGTCTATCCAACCCATGTGTGTGTGGCCTACCTTAGTCACTATGCCAATCACTCAACCATCAGATCAACAAAATCCATCTACTACAACATTAAATTAGCAACAATATGCTATGATGTTAAACTAGCAACAACTGTTTGCCAAAACATTAAACTAGTAAACTTTGCAACCAATAATTCGGCCCTATGCCGTGCAACCAACACGAGCCTAGTCAATGCAATTGGCTAGCACATCCCCAAGATTGGATCAGGCATTCTAGCTGATCCAGAGTTTAATGAAGGAGATCAACTAGCTTAATGCTGCCTCCTCCAAAACCATCAAGGTGGTGGAATTTTACTAGGATGATCTAATAAGTCCTGCAATCCTGCCACTAACTCTTCCAACTAGGGTCTTGCTACCTCAACTCATGAAGTACAATGATGAGGATGGCCCCAATGCACACTTAGTGATGTTCAGGTCTAAGTGCTTGTTATTGCAAGCCCAACTACATACCATCATCAATGTCTTCCCCATGTCCCTAACTAGTAAAGCTCTAAACTGGTACCATGCACTATCCAGGGCCTCTATCTCCTCCTTAAAGGACCTTCTAAGCTAGTTCATGACACACTTCAGGTAAAACCTAAAGCTTGAAGCTACCCTTGACTAGCTCATGCAAGCTAAGCAAAGGCCCCTAGAGACTATGCCCAAATTCATCCAACACTGGAGCACATCATTGAATGAAATGAGGGAGCTGATCACAGATATGCATCTCTTGGCCATTTTCAAGTATGCAATGAATGACTTTATCAAGTTCAAACTATACTACTTGGCCCCAAAGTCTCTCAACCAAGCCTTTGCCCAAGCAAAGGGCATAGAGGAGGCAGCACAAGCAAGTAATGACTCAGCCTATGTGGCCTATAGAAAATAACATGAATGTAAGCAAAATGCAATAGTGGCAACCATAGCCATAACCACCAAGCCAACCAACTAATACCTAATAGTAAAGTAGCCTAATGCCCTAGCACATGAAGCTACCAACTCTGGCACTAACTTGTGTACAACGGTAAGGGCCATAGTGGAAGCCACTTTAAGGTGATTACTTAAAGTATACCCCATTGCTGATGAAACCCTTTGAGTTCTTGGACCAACTCCTTAAAGTTGGGTGATCCAATACAAATATGAAATAGAGAATGCCCACTAATGACATGATAGGTACTGTGAACTACTAAGGAACCCTGCCTCAACAGTACCAAATGAGCCCCCAATCTCAAAATACTTTTGACTAGACCAATACTATCACTACCACTAGATGTTCCATCATAGTATGGACTTCTGTTGGGCTTTGCAAGACAATTTGCAAATAATGATAGAAAGGGGCCAACTTGTGCTTGACACAGTGAGCCAATCTAATGTAGATGATGCCCCCTACATCATAAACTCCATCAGCGTAGGAGGTAAGTCTAAACCTACATAATAGCCTTTAGTGATTCACATGCCTACTAGCAAGGCAATGGTACCCCTAGCCTCCATAAGCAAGAGGCCCCCCTTCATGGTCAAAGTACCACCTTGAGTGTTGAAAACACCCTTCATGGTCAAGGTCCCATAGCAATCATCCACTAAGACATTAAACTAGCACACCAACTATCTATCTGCTAAGATGTTAAACTGGCAACAACTATTTACTAAGATATTAAATTAGCATGATGTAGTGACAAGAACTACTAAGCAACCCTTTGTCATCAAGGTGCCATAATGAGTTGGTCCTACAACAACTCCCAAACATCCATTTATCATTAGGGTGCCACAATTTGCTAGCCCCTCACCTACTTGAAGCTTGATAGTGGGCAACATGTTAGTCTCTTCTCCTTCAAGGGCTGATCCCACTGGCAACATGGGTAGGCCTACCAAATGGAAATGTAAAAAGCTGAATGAGCACCTTGTAACCCCCATTACTGAAGCAAAGGCGACAACTAGAAAACCTCAACTAAACACTAGGGCCCTTGCCCCCATTAGGCCAAACAAATCCAAATCCAAGTTCCCTTTGTGAGAGATTCATCTCTAAAGCTACATGAAGGAGGTCAAGGCCAACACAACTTCCAATGACAAAAACTTCATAGCTACACTAACCTAGGTAAAACACATGATTAAGGAAAAGAACACAACACTAATCTTGTATGAATTGGTCATGACCTCATCTACTTATCACCAAGAAATAGCCTAGATGTTGGCCTCCATTCCTATTATGGAGGGCATCCCTATAGATGAAAATGTCATCTGTGTAGCAATCTTGCCTCCTACGCCACAGGAATCAGGTTTAACATCCCTAGCCTTTAGTGACAATGTAGTCAAGGTCAATCCCAAATGAGGGAAGGTCACTATAGCTCTATTATCCATTAGCATACACATTGGACAATGCACCATTTGTAAGGTACACATTTATGATGGTGTGGTAACAAACATAGTTCTATACTCCATCATCGACAAACTAGGCTTGATAGATGAGATTAGGCTAACCAAAATCACATGTCTAAAATCCTTCAATGGATCATGCATCACCATCAGGGGTACAATAAACATCATCTTTGTGATAGGGGAGTAGTTCCCCACCTCTATAGAATACACCATCATCAAGGAGATGCCAGGCTTCAACCTAATCCTAGGTTGGCCTTGGCTAGTGCAACTATAGGTCGTTTCCTCTCCCATCCATCAAGAAGTCCACTTTCCATACAAAGGTGGTCAAGTTATCATCTACAATGATAATGTCTCCCCTCCAACTAACCATAACATAGACATGGAACAAGTGTCAGAGGTGGAGCTTCTTGGTGGCATACCTACAGCAAAAAACGTAATGCCTAAGGTTAACACACCCAAATGAGTAGTTAAAGCCAACAACCTCCTAGAGGATCCTAGGCCTTGTGCACATCCTAATCCACACCTAGTTAGGAAGCAACTACATGACTGAGACACTCCCTTGGCCAAAAACATGCTAGGCACCTACTCACACTTTGTTGCCATGATCTTTGCATTTATGACTTTCACCTACATTACACTAGTCTACACATTTACATTTCACCTATTTACTAAGCTTACAAATTTTTTCACTTTATTTATGCATATTTTCTTTGTTTACGCATCTGTCCACTTAGCTTATGCATTACATTTGAAAAAAATCAAAACCCATAAAAATCAAAAAATACTAAAATCATAGAAACAATGCATGGCCTACAATGGCCTTAAACTATCATCACCGCTTGAAATGGCCTTAAACCAGTAATCACATCACAACATCCACAATGGTCTTAAACTATTTTTGTGGTCCAAAAGGCCTTAAACTAGCGTATGGCCCGAAATGGCCTTAAACTAGCATCATGGCCTACCATGGCCTTAAATTGATGATGTCACTACCTGACACGACCTTGAACTAGTACCCATAGCCTAAAATGACCTTAAACTAGCATCATGGCTTGCCATGGCCTTAAACTAGCACCCATAGCCTGAAATGACCTTAAACTAGTAATGGCCCAAAATGGCCCAAAACTAGCATTACATGTAATTTGGAATGGCCTTAAACTTCTATTATGGCTCAAAAGAACCCAAAAATATCACTTTTCACATTGCTTTACTTTTCATTTGTGAATTAACTTTGTTACATAGTTGCTACTTGATGCTATTTTTGTAGTTGATTTTTGCAGGATCTTGCAGGCACATAGCATGACTATGCGTGTAGCATCACACCTCACATAACAAGGTAAGAATTCATTCACCATGATGCTAAAACTAGCACAGCTCATTGTTGGGTCATGATATTAAACTAGCATAATAGCACATTTTCTAAGACATTAAACTAGCACACAATAGTCTACTAGGACTATGAACTAGCACTCCACAATTTTCCAAGACCTTAAACTAGGTTCACAGTCTACCAAGACCTTAAACAAGGTTCACAGTCTACCAAGACCTTAAATTGGCATTTTTCTAATCTTTTGGAGCACTTGCCATTGGTGTGGCCTTTGGAGCACTCATAATATCATTGCACTTGGCACTTTCACTAGCTTCCCAAGCACTTGCAAATAGTTCAGGTTTTTGATGCATTTGTAGCATCTTTGCATCTGGCATTTCATTTGCATTCCATGTTTTATGGTTTTCTTATCTCCTTGGAGTTGTGCTTGTAGGATGAAGTCCCAGAGGTAGTTGTGCAAAGATGCATCTCATTTTAGTAGCAGGTTGCCACATTGCTCCAATGTGCATGATTAGACTAGCTAAGCCACTCAATAGTGCACATCCTCCTCATCCTACTATAGCCTACACACATTCACTCCTGCATTCCAATACCATCTTGCATTTACCACATTCCCTTACATGCAAACCCTTTGATGCATACACATTGTAATGCACATGGCATTCTCTTCATGTCAATTGTAGAACCCATGGTAGATGTAATGCAACTTGTCCTATGGAAATTCTATTGGCTAGTCAAAGCCCAAGTAGATGTAATGCAACTCATCATTGTGAGGAAACACTTTTCCTATAGATGCCAAGTAGTTGCATCAGAGTAAAGCCCATCCACTTAATGGCCAACACCTTGTAGCTAGCATTTAGAAATAAGCTGAACCTAATGGAGGTTTGCCTCAAAGCGGAGAGAGAGAGAGAGAGAGAGAGAGAGAGAGAGAGAGAGAGNGAGATGCACATCCCCAAGCAAATCAGCAATGTTATAGTTTCAAAACTAGTGAAGCCTTGAATCAACCTTGACTCTCTCATGAGCACTCTAATGAGAGGTCAATGTTTCAGGGGTAAGCAACTCCATGCCATGGTCACTATCAGCTATGTTGACTCCACATCTTGCATCATCACATCCTTTTTGCATTGCATCTCCCTTGTTTGCATGTCATCTCCATAGCACATTACCTAAACACTATGCCCTAGCATACCCTTATTCACAACACTCTTGAACATGGAGGAACAACACCAACTTTGGTATTGACAAGTGATGTTGGTGCCATGTCTGTTATGGTGTTTTGTGTTCTTTGCCAATGTCTCTTGGGCCACTCCTCTAGATGTCAATAAAGAGGGACCAATGAAACACCACAAAAATTTTGGGCTTTATCATCTCAATCGTAAATTTGGCTAAGTGTAAAAATAATGGTACTTTGCCCAAAGTTTTATAAGTGTTGAGACTACACTCTATACACCCCTTGACTACACTCCAGAGTGTAGTTAGAGCATAGTCAACATAACTGCTAGTTCTGCCAGATTTTTCTATGTATCAAAATGATGACACAAGCTGCAAAATTTTTTAAGTGCTAAGACTATGCTTGCCACTGCTAGGACTATGTACTAGAGTGTAGTTAGAGTGTAGTCAGCATGGACTGCTAGTTATGCAAAATTTTTCTAACTGTCAGGATTATGCTCTAGAGTGTAGTTAGAGCGTAGATAGTTTGGGAAGTCCAATTTCTACTAGAATTTTCTAAGTACCCAGACTATGCTCTCCACTACTAGGACTATGCTTTAGAGTGTAGTCAGTTTGGAAGCACATTTTCTACAACAAAATTTTCCAAGTGTCCAAACTATGCTCTCACAATTGGGACTATGCTCTAGAGCATAATCATCATAGGTAGCCCTGAATGCTAGAATTTTCTAATTATTAAGACTACACCTCCCAAAAATTCTCTAGAGCATAGTCAACATAGTCACCTCAAGCACTAGATTTTACATAAATTTCTCTAAGTGTTGAGCCTATGCTTGCTATGCTTAGGAGTATAGTTAGCCACCCTTGGAGCATAGTCAACACTTAGCCACATTTTTCTAGTTTTTGCCAGTTTTTGACTAGATTTTGCCTAAGTCTGGGACTACACTCTCACTATGCTCCAGAGCATAGTCAGAGTGTAGTTGGTAAGAACAACCTCCAAAGGCCCCCACACCTTAGCATTGGCATCCACATCAACTCCAACACCTCTCCAATACCAGCATTTTGCATTTTTGCATCCCCATTTCCCCAAAAATTGTAACTACATTCTAGAGTGTAGATCTAGAGCATAGTCTCCAAAACTTACATTTTTTCATATTGTTTGCATCTTTTTAGGTACTTCGTAGTCTTCTCCATGTAGCTAGGTAGCATAGTCATAGTCTCTCAGCTTCATAGACTCTGTCAGAGTAATGACACCACTCAACACTATAGAGCCTAACACCATAGCATAGTTGGGGTGAGCATAGTCCCAACTATCCTAGAGTGTAGTTCCATCTACCACTCTATCACATGGTGCATGATCTATGTTTTGGACTAACCCTAGCCTAATAAATACCCTTACACTTTATGTTTTAGCGGTTGGCATCCATTTTCACTAGTTGACACTTTTGCATTTTGGGCATCTTAGCATTTGCATTTTGGCATCTTAACACTTAGCTCCATGGGTTGCACATCACAATCCATTATAGCCCCACTGAACCCCTATAGAACATTGCATGGTATACCATAGTGGCCAACCTGGCAAGCATGGTACACTAGGACGAGTGCCAGGCTTCATGACACGACACCATTGAGACTGTGACTACACTTCCATTGTGCCTATTGTAAACCACGTACCTTCTAAACCCCTTTTGGAGTTAACTACATTTCCATTTGGGGTAGTGTTCCATTTCTCTCTTCTATTCCTTACATTTTCTTTGTATTTGTTTACATTTTTTCACATTTTTCACATGTATTTACATTGTACTACACTCAGGTGGTAGTCTCCATGGGTTGACATCCTCATTTTAATCACAACCCTTAACTAAACTCATCCTTGTTTCATGACTATGCTCTACACTTTACATCATGGACAATGCTCAACACTTAGCATCATTCACACCCATTCATGTTGGCATTTTGACTAACCATGCCAACCCCTATTTGCAGCCACTACCCTGGCTACCAATGGCAAAGTCCTTGTTTGATCAATGAGATTGTCTAGGGTACTCTACCTCTATTTTCCAACAAAGCCCTCTTGCAAAGGTGGAGTTAAGGCTATGTAGCCATCAACCCCTTTGTGATTCCAGCCACTAACATTTTTGATCATTACCCACCACCATCACCACCACATGATTACAAGCCCTCAATGAGCCATTTACAAAAAATCGTTGAAGTTGTTAACTGGGGAAGTAGGGATGATTCCAATCTCTTTAGAGTAATTGAAGATGCCATACAACCCATTATTTCAATTTATCCAACAAGGGGGGAGATCTCATTACACTCAAGTGGGGGATCCTAGTGGTCTAGTTAAAGTTTTGGGAATGTCACATCCTTCCAGGTGATGCTTGAAATTGGAGAAGGTGCTACAGTTTTGGTAATGTAGTATTAGGATGCGGTAAGTGCAATAGAAGTTAGCATAGATCATATTCAAGAATCATTCAATGTGCTTTTTGTGCCCCTAGTAGATCTTACTAGGACCAGAGATGCATAGATGTTGGCCAAGACTTTGATGAATCCTATGGTACATGAGGATGTTTTGGACTAACTATTGTAGATGGGGCACATAATGACTACTTTATTTGACATCCCTAGTGATGTCACTGTAGCATAGTCAAATCTCATCACCACTAATGAAAATTTGATCATGGTTGAAGTTAGGGAAAAACATGCAGAAGTAGAAGTGCAAAGATTACAACAAGAGTTGGTTGCCCTAAAATTTAAATGAAGGGACCCTACCCAATTTGTTATGCTTGACTAGCCAAAAAGTTCAAGATGGAGCTATTGTCCAAGCTGACTAAGGAGAGTGCAACTATAGAACAAGAAAAAGAGAAAGTGGTCTAGAATCCCTTTGCTACTAATGCATAGTCTAACACTTACAAAAAGGCATTGACTGCTCCATAAGAAGAAAACAAGTAGCTTGCTATTGAGAATTCAAGGTTCACCATAGTCAAAAAGAAAAAGAACATCCTTGAGGAAAGAATTTGCTAATTAAGAGAATAATTGGTGAGGGTCAACTAGGACATTAATAGATTGGCTAGAGGAAATAGAACCCTGTCAATGAATGAGGTCCATGGAATTTGAAAAAAAATCAATAATAGAAATCATTGTGTGGAAAAATGAGGCTAAGAAGAATGAGAAGTTGAAGAAACCCTTCCATGACCAAGTAGGCATGTATAAAAAAATAAATGAAAAAGAGATCTAGATGGCTAAAGCCCACATTAGATCCTTATCTACATAAAATTGTGAGTGGCAACCAATTCTAGATAGTTATGCCTTGGTCCACTAGGCAGAAGTAAAGAATAAAGACCTATAGATCAAAGATTTGAAAGAATACATGGCGTTGGCTAACCTTAGATATGCTAACCTTGCCATGTTAATAGTAGGTCAACCTTGAAATGTGCTAGAGAAGTAGGTAGCAACCACTTATGCATTGTATGAAAAAGATTTTGTAAATTGAAAAGATTTTTTGCAGAAGCTACATGTGGCAAACTTATAATTGGAAGTGGTTAAATCCAGCTACCAGGGACAGAAGGATGTTGCATCAAACTGAGCTAGAAGATTAATAGATCATGAACTTAGAGAAAAAACTAGGACCTTTGAAGAGGAATGACAATAGTTTGTTGCTTGATATGTGAAGGCTAATAGGTTGTTCCTACAATTGTCATGTCCTTGGGACATACCAACACCAACATACATTAGCTTAGTAGCATGGATGGTATAAAATCCATGGATGGAAGAAGAAAATTTGTAGGCATTTCTTGATTATTACAAATTTCACAAGCTTGGAAACAAAGGGAAGTAGCCAATGGAGGAGGCACTACCTTCAGATACCAAATGAGCCTCCTAGTTTTTGTCTGTAATATTGTGTTCCATTTTTGTACTACACCAATGTGGCATGTAAGATTCAATTATTTTGTTAGTTTTTTAAGTTAGTCAATATACCCATACCTTCCCAATATTTTGTCAAGGACTTGTTCCTCATTTTGTTTGACTCAAGGATGAGTTTTTATTCAGTTGTGAGGGTATGATCAGTCATGAATTTGTCAAGCTCTAATATGAGGTATCCAATATCAAAGCCCTAATATTGGATACCTGATGTCAAAGCTATGAAGCGATGTTGGATATCTGACATTGTCTCCTCTAGGATAGCCTATAAATAGAGCACTTGGGTGTACAATTAAAAAAAGTAATAGGGGAAGATAGTTTTAGTTCTTAATTTTTAATAATTTTTCTTCAAGTTTTGTTATTTCTTGTGCATGCCTACAGTGTGATGTTTGTAATTGTACAACACCTTTATTCAAGTGTGATGTACTTGGATACATTAGATGACTAGAAATAAAGATTAAGATTACTCCCATTATTACAACATCCACTTAGATAATTAATACTTTTAATTCTTAATTATTTACTATTTATTTTAGTTAACATTTCCATTTATTTCTATTTACTATTCCTATCATTAAGTGAAATGCGTATGCCTTAGTCACAAGTGCTTAAAGTGTAAGTACTTGATAATCTAGTAGTGTATCATTTGGCACACCTAGTGACATACACTTGGAAATTCCAAAAGTAGTCTCATGAAGTCCAAGGCATGTACGGATGATTAAGAGTAGATACACATTGCATGTAGGCTAGTTTAGATTTTACTTTCCATTATTCAGTAGCTTAATTAATTCATCTTTTTATCATCATTAGGAGTAGCATATAATTAGACAACATCATATGCCTCACTTTGGACTAAATCATATGTGAAAAAGCTACCATTAGTCCAAGTGGGAAGACAACGAATTGTGATCAAAGCATAAGAATCTAGATACCACAACTAGTCCCATCCATGGAATTCGATCAGATTGTTTGTGAACACTTGTGACTCATGTGATTGAGCATAGGGGTACCTCATTACTCATCAACATCATAATCCTTGATTCAAACCTTGATCACATTTGAATTCAAAATATTCCATGTATTTATTCATGGCATTGTAACCACTACTAGAATGTGGGATAAGTTAGCATAGCCAAATAGATTAATGAGAGGTATTTAGTAAAGAAACATTTTGTGAGCTTGTTGTGTGTAGGTGCACAAATGAAGGAAAACCATACCAAAATATTAACTTCTAAGTGTTTTGTAGCATGTTACCTTTGTTTGGTTCCATCAGTTATTAGGCCATGAAAGAATCAAGGCTAGATAACCATGGAAGTGGTAGGTGTGACCTTGTGCTTGGATGGAAGACTTAAAGGTTGATCTCTATTGTATGAATGAGTAATAGTGAAAGAATGTGATAATGGATCTTTCCCAAGATGTAGGACATGATCATGTGCTTCCATGAGCTAATTGAATGATTGGTTGTGGATATGATGATGTTGCACTGACACACACACACACTCTCTCTCTTATCCATCATTCATTCTTCATATTTTTCAATCCATTTCTTGCCCATTGTTTTATACACTAGGAAGTTGATCAGGTAAAGAAGAGAATGAGATTTGGCCATCAAAGTAGATAGATTTATGCTGGATACTATGGGCAAGAAAGGTAGGAACTTTCTATAAGGAGGATTCATTTTGAATCCTTTGTGGATTGACATTGTAAAAAAGTTAGCTAAAGCTTATCTCCCAGTCATGGTGGTGATTGCATAGCATAAGGCACTTGATTGATCTTTCACTTATGTGAGTGTCAACTCTTCAAGCTTCAAGGTTTGATCATGAAAAACCCTTCATAGTATATCTTGAGTATATATTCAATTGTTTTTGGTGCTTTAATCATTCTCTCATTTTTCTAACCCCTCTTTCCTAGTTTTTTATTCATGGGAATGCATAAATTGATCATATGACTTAATTCTCATGATCATGAATATCACATAAGATAAGCCTATAATGTTTTTATTGTCTAGCTCTTCTTATGACTTGGTTAATTCTTGATGATTTGGACATGCATTTAACATTGTTGGTAACTTTAGAGGTAAGGGGAGATAAGTTGAGGCTATGAATGATAGCGTTTTGTAGTTTTTTCCTTGTTGGAAGCTGTGTTGATGTGCCACTGGTGTTAGCACAAGGGCATCAGTTGCACCAATTCACTCTCCCTGCATTAATGAAATAGTATATGAGGGGAGGGGGTCCTCCCAAACTCATTCCACACTCAATTTTTATCAAATTCATTTTCATTTCTTAACTTTTAAGCTACAAAAAAGCAAAACTCTATTGGATTTTTTCCAGCAAGGTTGGATCAGTAATAGTTTTATATGCTTTCTTCTTTATCTTTCTTATCTTTGGTATTCTTGGTGTCTTGTAACTCAATGATGATGAAGAAACATCAATCTAAGTATGTATTTAATGAATTTGGTAGTTATTTAAACATTTCTACCTTACCTTTTGCTAACACATGCATGCCATGATTCTATAGTTATGATGATGCTTTTCAAGTATTTTCAATTATTATTTATCCTTGCTTTTACATGTATTTTTTGTAATAATAGCATCATGCATTGGAGAATTCCTTGATTTTTAGGAATATTCATAGCTCATCATGCTAGGGGAGTTATGATCAAAGATTTTTAGATCAAGGAGGAAAGAGATCAAAAAACTCCCAGTCCTTTGTCTATGGGCTTGTGCATGAATCATTGGTTCATAAGGATGAGAAGAAAAAGAACTCAAATTACTTGATCCTAAACATACTCTACAAAGACCTTCACCTAGAACTAGATTGAGAAGTAGACAATCAAATTATCAATCTTTGTGTTGACTACATGTGTAGCTGCAAGTGGTTGAACAAGTACTAGAGTAGCTAAAGATGATGATTTTGAAATTGATGATGTCGAAGAAGGTGTGGATACACATGACATCCAATAATAATCAATCCATAAGGAGATGAATTACCATAAGTTCCTAGAGCTTAGTTCTCCTAAGCTTAAAAAGTTCCTACAACAAATAAGCTTCTATGATTACATCATCCAATCCTTTGTTTAATACCAGCATGAGGTAGAATAATTCTAGCTTTACCTTATTACAAATAGTAACATGTCTTTTTTTGATGGGATTCCTATGCCTATTTTGACATGGATAATCTCTGGATAATCTCTAGAGTTATACAATTCCATAATGAATCAACAAATAATTGTTGGCCACAAATCCAAAAGATTGAGCCCAAGCTTAGAATGAATGTTCTACTTGACACCTTTAACATGGATAAGGTGGATGTAAACATGTCTAAAATTCTCTTGGTTAAAAATGACATGTGTAGAATTGTTACATACAACTTATTTCTCATCAAAATACCTTTGGGTATCTTTACTCAGGAAGATTATGATGATGATGAGAGGAAAGTGTGCCATCAGCATCCCATACTTTCTCTACAAGGCCTTGATATAGAAAATTGAAGATATGGCTCAAGATAAGGGGAAGGTATATGTATTTTCAGGATTATATAGATAAATTTGTAAGCTAGAAAACATATTCAATCATATGGGAGAGCATCTCATAATAGCAAGAATGAAAAACTGGAAGAATGTTATGATGGTGATTCCAATACAATATCCCAAGGTCATGGGAGCAATACCTGATTCAAAGGATAAGATGCCTTCCACTAAGGCATCATGCATCTGATCTTTAGACTAGCTCCGCACATGTCAAATGAGAGAACCATCCATACATTAACCTTTATAACATACATAGGTGAGATGGTCTAGTGGGTCTATCTCCTGACTATCTCGTTTCAACATTAGACAAAGTTAAGAAGCTCTACCTACTAATAGTTTTTAACTTGCTATGCATATTAAAGGTGAGGAAAAAGCTATCAAAGTTTACATCAAGAGTTCATAGGACCTTAGAAACAACCTTTTAGACATGATGGAAGCCAGCATGGATGGTAAATTTATAAGGAAATATCTCCTTGCATTTTCTCCTCCCTTACTAGATAATCCACCCATGGACCATCTAGATTCCCCTATTTAGTCTCATACCCATGTTTCTTCAAGGAGTGTTTCCTTTTTCCATATACCAAGGTGTAATATACATATTTTTTCCATAGACCAAGGTGAACTATTGTTGAGGAACACTGACAATGCCATGAGGATAGAACTTGCCAGAATATGGACCAAAGTAGAACTGACTGATGTTGATAGGACTTTTTATTTAAGAGAATTATAGAGAAGTTAGGTGGGGGTATGACAATTGCAAGAACAATTGGAAGCCATTACTTCATTGGTACTAGCACCTTTCATGATCCCTCTAGAGGTATAAATTCAATACCGAAAATCAAAGTTATTCAAGACATGCCAAGTGGGTGAAGAAACATTGTTCATGAAAGATGGCTTGGAGAGAAAAATCTAAATGCTAAAAGACTAGTTTCAAGAATGGAAGAAGATGAATCAAGAGAAAGAGAAATAGGTACTCTCCCTTTCTTAGAAGATACTAAGGTTGGAAGATTAAAGTTAAATCATGATCCAATTTTGGAAAAAATACCTTTGTAAAGAAAAGGAGAACTGGAACTTGTAGATATAGTTGGCAGACTAGACTATTAAGGAAATTAATAAGCTTAAAAAGATTCAATTAATTGAGCAAGTAACTTGGGATGTTGAGACATGTAGACTGCATAAAATCATAGCTTTGTTGAATGAATGAGTAACATGAGTGAGGTGTGAGATGAAGGAGAAATTCAATACCTTGCATATGAAATTATAATAAATAGCCACAAGTGAACTAACCCTGTAGGAAAAGTTGGGCCTATTGGAAAACATGTACATCCTTCATCATAAAGTAGCTATCATAGTCCTTGTAAGGAGACTCAAGGAGGTAAAATAATATGTGTAGGTGGAGAAGAGGAGGTATTTATATGTGGTATAAACTTCTATAGGTTAACACACATGTTCAGTTTTTCTATAAAATATAAAAGTTTATATAAATACCACATGGCAACATATAAAATATAAAACCCATGTTGCCATAGTGAGAGATAGAAAAAATGAATATAAATCTTACTATTGCTACAACTTCTAGTGGAAGGTGAAAAACATCTAGCAATACTTTTATTTTCTCCTTCTTACTTATAGGATCATTTACCATCCATGCAACTTCACTAATGTGTGTTGAAACAGGCACGTCCCAAGGACATGGGATTTTTGGAAAGATCTCCTTTGCATTAATAAACTAGGTAGCAAATTGTTTATGTTCAATGTCGAACACTATGACTACATCGTTCAACTTTTGTTAATTATTCATCCTTTTGGCTAAGTTCTTAATAGTTGATTGTTGATTTGTGAATTTTGCTCTAAGAACTTCAAGTTTAGCATTTGCAATCTCAAGCTTCTACTTGTTGTCTTTATGGTGTTTAAACTCTACCTCGTATAGCAAATGTAAGCTAGCTAGTTTTTGTAACTCTAACCGTAGTCATCTAGTAGTTAGCATTGGTAGGTTCACATAGCAGAGATTGGCCAACTCCATGTATTTTGTCATCTCTTCTNTAGGTTCACATAGCAGAGATTGGCCAACTCCATGTATTTTATCATCTCTTCTATCTACAACTCCTTTAGTTAGATGTTTGCTTTGATTTAGGCATCAATCCCATCAATGGTGGACTACCAAACTTCTTTTCCTTGTTGAAGTTGCTAGAAAGCTTCATTTATTTTTACCTTTGCTATCTAAATGTGCTTCTCATTTACTTCCTTTTGTAAGCTAACATAGTCTTTATAGTTATTTTTAACTCTTTTAAACTTCAAAGCTTCATTTTTCTATGCAACAATATTAATAGCAGATTTCTGGCATAAGGTACAAACTTCTTTCATCAATAGATTTTGATTTTCTATGATCAATTTCCTTAATTCAATATTGACCCTAGCTAGCTACTCCTATTGTTGATGAATGAATTCCTACATTTGTTCTTTTTAGACATCAACATTACATAGGCAATGATTTTCTATGATTAGTTCTTCATTCTCCTAGTGTGTTTGACCCAAGTCTTTCTGAACCAAATATGTCTTCACCTCTGCTATGGACTAGTTGAAGATGGTCGTCACTGCTTCCTCCTCAGCTTTCTTGAGTCATTTTTGAAGCTATTGGAAAGCTTCATCTCTGGTTATTGTCAGGCTAAGGGTATAGGATTAGCAAGATAGGCACATAATTTGGTAACTTCCATGGTTGAGCGTTGATTTTTTGCTTGAGCTATTTTGAGTTGCCCCTCTAAGATGATGCATTTGCCCCTTGCTTTCAATAACTCTAATTAGGTTGTAGTAATGTTATTTGAAAAATCACAGATATCCAGAATCAATTGCCTGATCCCCACTAGTTGATCCAGTAATTATTCATGCAGGGCTACATTCAATTTTTTGTTGACCATGCCTACACATGTCTGTACATCTCAAAGTGTAGATACATATGGTACAGATGTCATAGGTGCATTAAGTGCTTTGGCAATGTGTCAGCAACTACTTCAGTTGTAGTATCTTTCCCTTAATGTTGCATCACTAGTATAATGGCCCCTTAATCTTCCTCCAAATGCACTAACAAGAAGGCAACATTCCTAGAGATTTTTGAGAATAAATGATGTGATAATGAAACCATCACCTCTCGTGTATTGGAAACAAACTTGTGGGAAACTACATTTGTTAGGCAAAGAATATTTCTCCATCCTTTTCCATATGGTTGATTGTTCAAGCCATCTCATCAAGGTGACTCATTGTTGGTTGATACACAAATGGATCTACACTACTCATCCTTACATGATGCTCTTGCTCATGCAAGAGCTGATCTTAGATTTTGTGTAAGCTCTCAATGGCTATGTGAGACTCCAACATTGTTTCTTAAGTAGGCAATGGAGGTGGCATCTACTCCTCTTCTTTAGTTGTCGTAGATGTCTTTTCTTTCATGATTTCAGACCATGAAGTCAAAGGAGCATGGCTACTTGTGTAGTTGGCATAGTAGATGATTCCT
>MNCI01018455.1:108727-127021 GCA_015680685.1 Gnetum montanum
AAATACAAGGAGTTTCTAAATGAAATTGGGATCAAATGAAAGCTCAAAAGGTCAAGAATAGTATGAAAATATGAGAAGAGGGTGTTGAAGCTCATAAACTTGGAAAATGGAGAAAAATGATTTAGGGGATGAATGGAATAAAAGGTTAGGAAGCACTAAGTGAAATACAAAATGGAATATGTAAAAGATAGGATTGTAGCAATGTCCAAGGTAAGGAACCTAGCTAATCAAACTAAGAGCTATGCAAGTGGGTCCTTTGAATAGTAGTCTCATGCCCTTGTTTCCCTTGCATAACCTCAACTAAGGAGTCCATGAGCCCCATAGTTGATTAATGGTCATGAAAAGTTAAGGACCAACCAAAAAGAATCTATCCAAGAATTCAAACACATCAGACCAACACATAGATCATAACATAGAACTTGGTAGTAAGGTTAGTGAGGTGAGTTATGGTAGCATGGATGGATAATGGAGAAGGTGAAATGAAATTTTGAATTGAGGTCATAAGAAGTCCCTTATGGAAGTTTTGTTTAAAATGACCTAAGATGATTCATCCTTAGTCCAGACCAAAACCAACCACTTTCAATGACTTTGCATCATCACTCTAAGACCAATCCACCTACACAAGACATAAGAGTGCTTCCACAAAACAACCACCATTCCATAAAGAGAAGAAAATAGACAAGTAGGAACTGAGAGAGGGCCTTAGTTAGAGGAGACCTTTAGGCATATGTGCATGTTTTTCTAATTCCATAACTAGTGCTTGTAGCTTGTTTATTTGTCTAAGGGGTGTGCTTTAAATTTCCATCATGTTTTCTTTCTATTGTTTTTATTTTATTTTATTTTTATTTTTTTGAATTTTTGGCACCCAAGCAAGTAGAAGAGTACAAAAAGTATTAATTCCCCTTGAAGTCACACCCTTTACAAATCTTTGAATCATTCCTAATTTCAAAACTACCAAGGCCACTGATTAATTAAAAGTTTCTTTAATGGAAGGGACATTAAATTCCTAAAACAAGGAAAATCATAGAGTTTATTGGATGGATGGATGACATGGACTCACTACTAGTTCCATGAAAAATAAACCATGTCATAGTCATCAGACATCAAAATTCAAGAATAGCAACCAAACATCAACAATCACAACATTAAGAACAAAACATCATTAGTAAACAACAATAGTGGCATTGTGTCCTATGGTAATAAAGCAATTTTATTAGCAAAAATGAGGAAATATCACACTCAAACAAAACAAATAAAATATATAAGAAAGAATAAAATAATCAAGAAAGACTCAAAGGTACTTTCAATGGTGTAAAATTAAAAAAATCTAAAAATCAAAAATCAAAAATTTGTAAAACAAATAACTTGTAAAATAAAAAATGTAAAAAATAAAAATTAGAAAAACTGAGAAGCCATATGAACTACTAGCATGAATGGACATCTCCCCCTGATTGAGTTGGAAGGAGGAGATCCAAAAAATGGATCATGGTTGTCCATCTGTCGAGGTGGTAGTTACACTAGCTTGTCCTAGTTTGAGGAAAGGTTTTACTTGTTGAATGTTGATCAATTACTTTTTATTTAAGCTTTCAGACTTGTAGATCAACATGGCCCTTGAGGAAAAGGTTTTATCAATTTATAAGGTCCCTCCCACAATGTTTGAAATTTTTTCTTCTAGGATACATGTGTGGGGTTCCAATAGAAAACCTTATCTCCTAGTTGAAGTTTTACTTTCCTTATTCTAAGGTCATGATGTTGCTTGTTGAATGCCTTGTGTACCTCATTTAAAGATAGGGCCACTCATCAATTTTCATCAGGCACATTCAAGTTGATCAATCTTTCTTTCTATGTTAGACTTAGGTCAAGGTTCATATCAGCAGGTGTTGAGAGTGTATGAAGCTTGGATTGAATTAGGAGTGTTGGAAGTTTTTTGTACACCAACTCATAGGGAGAGTAGCTAATATGAAGTTTATATGTTGAACAGTAGGCCCAAAGGGCATCATTGAGTTTTGTACTCCAATCTTTACTATATTTATTAATGGTCTATGTTAGTATTTTTGTGATCTCCCAGTTGGTTACCTCTACTTGACCATTGGCTTGGGGGTGATAGTGTGTTGTTAATTTATGTTCAACCCCCCAAGAATTGCATTAAATTTCTAAATGTGGCATCTATAAAATGAGTTCCATTATCAAAAATTAGTGCATGTGGTACCCCAAACCTATTTACAATATTTTGTTGTATAAACCTAATAGTAGTGGATGATGTACAATTAGTAACAACTACTACTTCTATCGATTTTATGTAGTAGTCAACTGCTACAATGATATATGCCTTTCCATTGGACATGGATGTGATGGGACCCATGAAGTCAACACCACATATGTCAAAATGTTCTAGTGGTTGACTCCATTGTCGAGGACCTTCCATATGAGCAATCATCCCCCCATCTCATTGACAACATTCACAAGATTAGACAAGCTAGTGGGCATCCCTAAAGATTATAGACTAATAGAATCCTTCCATCAATATTTTTATGGTTGTGCATCTCCTTGCATAGTGGCCTTTGCAAGGACCTTCCTGAGCATCTTGGAGAATGCATAGTTGATCTTCATTAGGGATACACCAAAAAATCAAGCCATTGACGCATACCTTGTAAAGGTGTCCATTGATTTCTATGAAATATTTGGCCTAATGAAGAACTTTTTGTCTCTTTCTAAAGTCAAGATGTTGTGGCATCTTCTGAGTGATAAGATAGGTGAGGATGTGATTATACCAAGTAATTTTTATAGGCATTTGGTCATTTAGTGATCTTGTAAAGAGGAGTTCATTTGGAAACTAATCAAAGAGCAAGCTCTCCTCCTCTTTATTATCCCATATTAAGTGAGAGAGATGGTAAATGATCATATTTTCAGTTCCTTTTCAATCTACCATTGTGAGATCAAATTCCTATAAGATCACAAGCCACCATATGATATGAGGGCTCATCATTGGCTTGTTCATGAGGAAGAAAATTGCACTATGATCCGTATGCATAAATACTTTGTAGCCAAGAACATAGTGCCTAAACTTTTCAAGAGTGTACACCATGGCCATTAGTTCTTTTTCCATGGTGGCATAATTTAATTGTGCTTCCACAATGCTTTTGCTCATGTAATGGATGTAGTATGGGCATTTCTTATCGTCCATCTATGTGAGCACTACTCCCAAGGCATAGTTAGACGCATCCATCATGATGTGGAAGGGTTTGGGCTAGTTTGGTGCTCATAGGATTGGTGTTTCCATGAGTTTCTTCTTTAACTATTGGAATGCATGTTCACATTCCTTGGTCTAGAGGAAAAGTGCATCTTTCTTTGTAATCTCTACCAACAATTTTACGATCTTAGAGAAATTCTCTATGAATAACCAGTAGTAGCCAGTGTGTGCAAGGAATAACCAAACATTTTTAACTATCTTTGGCTAGTTTGTTATTCATTGGATGACTTTTATCTTTTCTGGGCCTACCTCAATCCCTGCTTGAGTGATTCTATGCCCCAATACAATGCCTTCTTGGACCATGAGATGGCTTTTTTGCTAGGTGTGCCATAGATTTATTTCAACACATCTCTTCAGTACTTGCTCAAGGCAATCCAAGGCTTACTCAAATGTAGTTCCATAGGTAGAAAAGTCATCCATGAAGAATTCCACACCATTACCATTCTACTATTGGAAAATACTAAGGATTAGGTATTGAAATGTTGTAGGGGCATTACACAGATTGAATGGCATCTTACAATATGCAAAAGTCCCCCAAGGACTCATGAACGTTGTCTTTGCTTGATCTTTTGGCATAGTTTGGATTTGGTTATAGCCACTATAACCATAATGATGGGGAAGTCACTTTTGTAGTTTTTAATGTTGATCACTAGAAAATCAATAAGAAAGGACCATCCATAAACTATGGTCACAATATCCTCTACTAATCCTAGAGGGACAGTAATTGACTGATTTACCAATTCTAGACAAATGTTGCTCTTCTTGAGAGATGGTTGGTTCTAGGCCTTGTACATGTCATGGGAGATGAGATTAACTCTAGAACTAGAGTTAAGAAGAGCCTTACATGGCTCATGTCCATTGATTTATAGGTAAATGAGTGGACATCCTAGGTTAGATCTTTTCATGGAAATATTACTAGCCTTGATCTAGTTGGAAACAACATGAGTTAGCATCATAGTGTAAATATGAAGTGCCATTTGGTTTTAAGGACACTTGAAGGTATTTGATGTAGAGGATGAGGGTATTGGAGATGCAAGATGATTATCTGTACTAAGTTGTAAGGGTTGGAGAGGACTGCTAGATCAAAAGAAGGATCCTTTTATGGATCAATTATTCAAACAACTTTGCTAGAAAGCTAGTTGTGAATGTATAGACCTTGTAGCATTTCATTGTTGCGACTATGGAGGAATCTCACCTTGGATGGATGGAGTAGGCGTTAAGTGGGTTGAATGTAGAGGTATGTGTGTAGATAGATTTAGATGATGGTATGGATATGGGTTTTTCCCTTGAGTAGATGATGAATGTGTTTGATGGTACTCTGGAGGATAATAGTGATGCTAAATTGAGGTATGACTTGCAAAAATTCTTGAAGAGATGGGTTGCTGAACATAGTACCCATATGGATCTAGTTGCTTATAAGGGTACTACTACCTTGGCAGTGGCATTCCCCACGATTGTGGTTGGTACCATTGTTGGTATCATTCATAAGGTTGTGGAGGAGCTCCACTTCAGTAGTAAGCTTGTTGTTGGTGGAACTACCTTGGATTACCTTAAGGATAAGGCAATCATCTAGGTGCTTGCCTACATGCTAGTTGAGGATTCAATGCATACACCCCTGAATCTTGTAATTGTGATACCATAGGGTAACATCCCTTTGGATATTCTTATTGACAAACATCATAATTAGTTTCATCATCAGAGTCAGTTTCCACAACTTCCTCTATGGCGGAAGCTTTGCCCTTACCTGTTTGGTAGGCCCATTTAGCTTCTTTTTTCCTCCTACAGTTATGATCACTATTTTTCTCTTTGGATTCTTTAGCAATCTTCATGGTGACTTGGAATTTTTCATCCAAAAAGTCCCATAATTTATCAACCTTTGTCGAATATCAAAAACAAATTTTTGGATGGGCAAGATTTTTCTATTCACCACTTCATTGAGTGGTGACTCCTCGTTACAAAATTGAACCTACCATTTTTTGATGGAAGGATCCCTATTTTTGTAGCTCACCTTCTTTTTTTGCTACCTACTCAATCAACCTTTGGATCTAATGAGATCTCAGTTCAAAAAATCTTCCTTGGGCATACACCCCAAGAGTTCTTCTAGTTTTTACTTTAAGCCCATCTATGATATGGTGAAGTTGTTCCCTCTAAGAATAACCATGGCCAAGACATTAGTGTAAGAGTGAATAGTATCTACCCATGGTGGCATCCAAGGGTTCATGTATTCCCTATTTCTAGCTTTGGATTTTCCTTCTTAGATTAAACACTCTAGAGTATGTTTGGTATTTTTCATTAAACAGCTCTAACATGCTACTTCATTAGCAATGGATTCTGGTTCCAAGGATTGGTACCAGCTTTTAGATTCCTTGATAGGTGTCCTAGGGAAGAGCTTGAGTTTCTACAATTCATTTTCTATGTTCTATAAGGCACATGCATCATGGAAAGCTTGTAGATGTGTCTATGCATTAGAGTTTTATCCCCCCTCAAATCTTGGAATATTATTCATGTCTAAGCACTTGATCCTACTATCTTTCATATGCTTGGTTGGAACACTAATTGCCTCTGCAATGTTGAGCATGCTTTGAATCGCCAATAGAGGTTTATCATCATCACTGCATTGATGATGCCGATGATGGTTCCAACCACCCCTTTGGTCTTGGTGGCCTTCACAATCAATGTTATCTCATTGATTACCTTCACCATGATTATCCCGATGGTGGCTTCTATGAGAAACAAAAGATGAAGAGGAATGTTTAGAATCATATGAAGAGGATAAAGAGGAAGGTGGACCACCACCACCACCATGATGTTTGCCACCACCTCTTCATTCATTACAACCACATTCTTAGATCCCTTGCTACTACAATGCTTACCTAAGTCCTTACATTGATTGTTACTCTTTCCTGAATGGAGTTTTTAAGTAGTGGATTGCAAGTTTAGGGTCACACCTTCATCACCAATAATAGAGGATGGAGAATTTCCATATTGAGGACCCTTAGGAGGAGGATCCATAGTGTCATCTTGGTTTAGCAAGAACAAGGGATTACTGAAGTGTTTTTCCTTTGTAAACTCATGGTATTGCTCCTAGTGTTAATCTCACCTGTGTTGGGTTTCAGTGGGATAGTAGTCCCAAGTGTCATAGCCATTCACAATGTATTCTTCATGAAGATCTAAGATGTCCAACTTCTTAAGAGTTTGAAGTAGCATCCCAAGTACAGATAGATCAGGGGCAAGATGGTGTTGCCCTTCATATCACACCATCGAAGTTGTACATCTTGATGTAGGATGAAGGTGAAGTTTGGTACATACTCATCTGGATGAGTATATAGCACTTTGCACTCCTATGGGATTGATGGTTTAACATCTTCACATCTATGAAAAGAAGAAGGCATTTTGCAAAACGAATAAAACTATTAGTGTGCTTAGTTTATATGTCGTTAAGAGTGATGTTGACCTTGAGTTTGTCCAATGATATAAATAATATTTACTAATCCTAGATAGCACACATTTCAACAAACAAAGTCCTTGGTAATGGTGCCAATGATGAGTAGTGATGTACCCCTATGTCCAATCATATGAATCACAAGTGTTCACGTGCAATCTAGTGGAATTCTAAGGACTTTATAGTTTCCAGTGCACTAGTCTTCTAGGTAGTGAACCTTTCCCTAAGATCAGTCTTTATCTTCCCAATTACACTTGTGAAGCACATGGTATGGTTAAGTGTAACTGAGGCATATGATTTTTATAGTTTTATGTTTTATAGTTTCAGTGCCTAAATAGAGAAAAAGAGAAGGTAATTTAATAGCTAATTCAATGTAACTAACCTACTGCTCTCTAGCTAGTCCTAACATAAGTATCTGATCCCATCTTTTATGCATGTCCTAAACTCATGTATCCACTGTTGGGTTACCAAGTGCTATGCTACTAGGTGCACCAAGCAATAACACTACTAGGATCACCAAGTGAATATGTGTTACACTTGAAGTGGTCGTACTTATGTGTTTAACCTATCTAACTTATCTTTGTTAATTACTTCATTATCTTAATTACTGGAAAACATTTAATGAATGAATTAATTGAAAACATTGAATGCATAAATGAAATATTTAATCTATCCAAAGTGCTACAAGGTTTATCAGAAAGCTTGTCTTTATTGCTGCACACACTATCATGCTGAAGTACAACAATGCCTAAATAAAGATCTATACACTTAATGAGTCCTGCTGCGGGCACTTGGGAGAAATATTCTAACTCTTAAATAAAAAAACTGCAAGAGTTTCACTACTACTAAAATCTTGTTGTCATAAATGTGGTTGGTAGATGTATATTTATAGGCAAAAAGTAGACACTATGTCAATGGGGCCTCATTGACACATGATACAATGTGTCAACGGGGCCTCGTTGATGAGGCCCAATCAACAAGGCTACATTAACAAGGCCTTGTTGACACAACCAAGAAATGCAACTCATTAACAGTGTTGGTTTACCTAATTATTCTTCTCAAAATTTGACTTTATCTCTAGGAAAAAGTGATTTTATAAACTTTTACGGTATTTCTTACTAAGAATAGCATTGCCAAAAGCTACATATCTAGATATCCTATTTAAATGTATAGTAGGATAGAAATGCTAAGTTGTTATCTTTAAATAAGTTTTCTCAACTAGAGATTAGAAACCATATTTTTTTTTCTTTTATCTTCATAAGTTCCCTTATAGCCACAACTTGCATGTTGCAAGATTGCAATGAGTTGAGATAGGATTTGTTTTGATGCTAATGTTTGGTCAGCCCAAGGTTGTGGAAATGGCTTCAATCGCATATGAGACTATGATCCTTTCAATTTTTACTCTTCCACTACCATGCCAATTGTGCTAAAATTAATAATTTTCTCTTAAATACCATTCATCATTTTTGAATACCAAAATTACAAACGTTGTAATTGTTCACATATTTTTTAAAGCATGAATTCTCAGAGCAATCCAATATTTCATTTCATAATAATACTACACATGATTGAGTTGCTAATAATTTTGATAGTGTCTTTTGAAGAGGTTAGCTATCTAACTACTTCTAGAGTAGGTGGCATTAATGCTTTAGCCTAGGTTGATTATTATGTTTGAGATGTTAGTTAACTAGATTATGACTACACCTCTTGTTCCTTTGCTTGTGGTTTGTGTGGTTAGTTCCTTCTACATCCTCTTTTATGTTCTTTCCTTGACCAATTTTTTTAGGCTATTGATGGTGGTCCTCTAGCAGTAGGATTTTGTTTTGGAGCCATTTATGATCATCAAGGTTTATTTATTATTTTTTAAAAATATTTGTTAGAAATTTAATATGCTTCCTTAACCTTCATCAATCCTTTGGGTTTAATTAGAAATTGCAAGAAAATAATCGTTGTGCATAAAAGTGATTATAAAATCAAAAATGAAGTTATAAGAATTATTTCTCTACAAGAAAAATCCATTATAGCCACTAATATAATTCAACTACCTTTTTATAGATAAACTTGGGATTTGTAATTTATAAATTAGAGTACTATATCTATTCTAAAACATTAATAAAGAATTCATTATAAGGTGGNCTTTGATAAACATTGTGCTAGCCTTTAAAAAATTACAGAATTGCACAATGCACAAAATCTCCCCCATGAAAAAGAGATTAACTTTGGAAGCTTAAAGAATTTTAAAAGGTAGAAATTAGATGGGTGGCTAGATAGTTAGAATTCTTAGAAGTTACTAGAATGAGAAAATGATATGAACTTCCCTTGTAGAATGAAGCAAATGTGGAAATTTTATTAATGGCTACAAGTATATATATATATATTGTTTATAAGGGTGATATTGTAGATGCAACATTGTAGCTGAGACATCATAGTCCAAACGATATCATGGCTATGATATCATTAGGCATAAAAATTAAATTTTTACTTGTATTTCTAAAAATTTCACTATTTCTTTACATCTTGAAAATTCTAAAGCTTTTTGAAAGATGTATGAAGAGAGGATGATGCTTGGATATAGTCATGTAAATTCAAAATGGCTAGGAATGATTAATAAAGGCTTAAAATATAAGTATAATAAGGATTTGTTCAAAAGGTAATCAAAATTTTAAAAGTAGTAATTATTATGATAATGAATGTATTCAAATAGTAGCTCATTATGTTTTGGATGATGTGGAATTAGTTTATGATAATAATTCTCAAGAGTTATACAAGTTGGTCCTTCCCAAGGCAAGCTTATGCCCTTAATGTCCTTATATAATCACTCCTATAAGCATCTATGGATACTCAATGAATTAAATGTGAAGCATATCTTTGTTCCAATACACACATGCATTACCATAGGTAGAATTTTGTACTATGATATACAAGATCATCAAATTCATAGTCATGCATGTAAGTAAGGTTAAGCAACATTAGAAGGGATTGAAGAGAATGAAACATGAAATATCATACCCTAGTTTTAATGGATCTAACTAATCACCATGTTAAAACAACACTACCTCTTAAAAGAAAATTGAAAATTTATTATTACGTTAATTAATCATAATTAATTAACCATTAACCATTAATATTTAATATCATGGACCTTACCCATTGGTTGGTAGAGTACCTTTAGGTAAGGGTTATCTATCTTTGCAATCTCATAACCAATGCTAATATCATCAGTGGTGCACCTTCAAGCATTGATATCATGTCTTTCTAGTGATACTCTAAGAATAATGTCTTATGTTTGATTTAATTAATTATTATTTTCTTACCCTTATTGGAGGATTATCTTCAAGCATTTGTAGCATGTCTTTCTAGTATCATAATAAGATAATATTATTTAAATATATTTCTTCTCAAAGTTAAGAAAATAGGAGTGTTGTTGTATCTATAGGAGACTAGTAGAACAAGACCCCTTAATGTCACATCCTTATTCATCCCTCTTGATCCCTTTTTTCTTATTCAAAGTTAATGATCATGGATTCATTTTAGTTATCATATGATAATGATTGCATTATTCCCATGGTAAAGACCTCTTATTGCTATAAATGGGGGAATGCATGAGATGGTTTCACTATATGTATAATTACTCTTGTGATTATTGTACTCTCCATTTTGGTAGTGTCCTCCATCCACTAGTTGGCATGCCAACAAGGAGCATAGTGTTGGTTTATAAGATTTGGATGTCATGGGATTAAAACATTTGTCTGACTACATGTACAAATACTAATATGACTCATATTGTAACCACACCACATTGTTGTTATATCTAATACAATAAATTGGAGATGTGCCAGTGTTTGGACACTAATAACCATCATGTCCTTAGCTATATCAAGTTCAACCCTTGATAATAATTGGTTGCCAAAGTAGCCTTTGAATAAGAAATTTTTTCTGGTCTCCAAGAATCTTTGGCTATGTTGGCCATGAGTTGAGCTTTTTAGGATGGGTAGGATTCATTAGGGACTACATCTCTATGGAAGATGAGTAGAATCTATGGGCTTTTCTAATGATGGTGGTGGTAATAATGATATGAGAATAAAATGCTTTGAATGGTTATTTTGACTTGTAGAATATTGATTATGATGTTTAGTATCTAATGAGTCTTGTTCTTAGAAATGAATAGTAGCTAATCCACTATGAAAAATATGGAAAACAAATAAAATAAGACTAAAATCCATATTTCCATGATTAGTCTTCAAATTTAATGTTTGACTAAGTTGCATCATAGCCTCAGAATGGTATTGTAGGATTTGATTTTATAGTTCACACAAAAATACATATAATAAGTTGAATTATGGATAATTTCCTAGACTATATTATTGCAATTAGAATGTTTTCTTGTAATAGAGGATACAATGCTATTAAAGCATGAAGTGCATACTCTATGTAACAAATTAATGGACTATAGTAGAGGTGATAGTTAATGCACATTAGGACAAATTGTTTAAGTTGCTATGCAAATTTAGATTACTACTCAATATGATAAGGAAAAAACACATTGATGAAAAGATTTTCATTCAATGAATTGATGATTCAACACATATTAAGTAGGGTCTTGAAGATAGAAAAGAATTTTAGACTAGAGATCAATGTATACAAAATCAAATAAAAGAACATAAAATCAAAATGAGTAAATGAAAAAACACATATAAAAAGAAAAATTACCAAAATTGTACAGAATACTTTATGTTCATCTGTCTCTCATCCTAGTCTAATCTAAATAATTTCAAACTAATGAAGTTTCTTCACAATCACAAAAGCTTGTATCTTGTCCTTTGCAAGAAGAAGGTCCTTATTTATGAACAAGAAGAGGAGACATCTTTTGATGAGGTTTTTTCACTTAAAATCTTGTCAATGTATAAATCCATCAATAAAATAGTAGCAATGATGGATAAGATGTGAGATTCAATGGATGAAAAATTTTCAACTGCCTAGTAAATCATGAAGAAAAAACTAGAGTAGGTAAGATTAAAAGACCAAGAAAAGAAAAAGAAAAAAGGATAAGGAAATAAACATGGATACCTATTGACAAAAACAAAAACTTTCAGAGTAGAAAATGTTATAGGATCATATTTAAAAGAGGATGTTGGATATGACATATGTTAATATGATCATTTGAAGGGATGTTGTCCAATCATGTGACATCTATAAATGTTTGGGGCTTATGCTTTCAACCTAAAGTTCATGGAAAAGAAAATGCATAGAATTTTTTCTTATTCACAAGTTAGTTATAGGTAGTTCTATAACCAATAATAATATCCAAATAGTATTTCTCCTCAACGTCAAAACTATTATTAACAATAGTAACAAAATCCACAGTTTTGGGGGAATGCCACCACTAAGGCAATGGTACCTCTATTATTAGTCAAACTCATATGAATACTAGATTCAACAATTTATTTCTACAAATAATATTACTATCCATGCCTCTGCTCATTACTATTACCTTCATGAATATCATGAATCTACAACAACTCATGTGCAATCATCATCTTATGCCTCTCACCATCTATCATATCCTCCTCAACACTTTCATTCTTCTCTCCTACCTATGCCACCCCTCACAATGCAAGGAGAATTTCCATCACAATATTAATAGAAGAACATAACTTTCATCCTCAACATACAAGTGGATGGTAGTGCTAATAGGTCTAAACATAATCCTTGGAGACTCCCTTTTTTAAAGATGATTTCCACATTTATTGATGAAACTAGTAGACCTACTAGCCTATCAAAATTAGTGCAAGTTCCATGTGGTAAAACTCTCTTTTTCACAATAAAAATGCCTTATAATCCTATGCAAGATCCAACAACAATTGTCACTTTAGAATAAGGCACGACAACTATCATGATTCTTCACATAGTAAGTAATTGGATTAAGTTGAGATCTTTTCCTAAAAAGTGAATAAATCTAGGATGTTTCTTGATCTATTTGTAGGTTATTAAAAGTTCATCATGCAAAGCTCTATTAAACTCAACTTCAAGAATGAATCTTATCTCATAAAAAATGTACAAAGCTTAGAACCTACCAAATGAAACATTTGGTTAAAACTTGATGAGTCATGAATTTTTCAACCTTGATATTGGAGCCCCAATATCAGATGCCCAATATCAAAGCTAGGAAGTGATGTCGAATATTCGATATCATCTCCTTTGTGCTAGCTTATAAATACAACACTTGGGTGCATAGCATAATTTGAATAATAGAGAAGATAGTTTTAGTTCTCAANATGCATAGCATAATTTGAATAATAGAGAAGATAGTTTTAGTTCTCAATTTTTGATAATCTTTCTTAGAGTTCTATTATTCCCAGTGCATGCCCATAGTGTGATGTTTGTAATTGTATGACACCTTTGTTTGAGTGTAACATACTTGGACACGTTACATGACTAGAAATAAAGATCAAGATTACTCCCATCATTGCAACATCCACTAAGATTATTATTGCTTTTAATTATTAATTATTTACTATTCCATTTAGTTAACATTTTTATTTATTACTATTTACTATTCTTATCATTAAGTGGAATGCATACACCTTAGTCACAAGCACTTAAGTGTAAGTACTTGATACTCTAGCAGTGTATTATTTGGCACACCCAATGACATATGCTTAGAAATCCCAGAAGTAGTCTCATGAAGTCCAAGGTGTGTATGGATGATTAAGAGTGGATACTCATTACACATAGGCTAGTTTAGATCTTGTTTTCCATTTTTCATTAGCTTAATTAATTTACCTCTTTATCATCATTAGGAGGAAAGTAGAATTAGACAACATCATACACCTCACTTTGGACTAAACCATACATGACAAAGCTACCACTAGTCCAAGTGGGAAGATAGTGAATTGCAATTAGAGCATAATGACCTAGATACCACAACTAGTCCCATCCACAAAATTTGACTAGATTGTGCGTGAATTCTTGTGATTTGTATGGTTGAGTGTAGAGGTACCATACCGCTCATAAAAGCTTGTAGATCAATTCATCATTATTCTCTTGGGAAAGATTGATGATGTGATGTCATCATTAATGGATGATCATACCTATTAGATTTTCTCATACATGACACTTTAGACTAAATCATACATGACAAAGCTACCACTAGTCCAAGTGGGAAGATAGTGAACTACAATCAAAGCATAATGATCTAGATACCACAACTAGTCCCATCCATGGAATTTAACTAGATCATGCATGAACGCTTGTGATTCATATGGTTGAGTGTAGGGATACCTCACAGCTCATCATTGGCACCATTTCCAAGGATGGTGCTAGTTATCTAGATTAGTTATATTATACAAAATTGCTGTAAAGGTATTAATGATATATATTTCCAAAAATATTAACTCACACACATCATAAACCAACAACAATGTCTCTCTTACATGGAACTAAAAATGCATTATATAGCAAACACATTCATTGAAGAAATAATGAGATATATGATGAAGAAAATTGGAGTCATCTAGTTTATGTAGGAGTTTCTTATGTTCATGATCACCCTGAAAACACTCAAAGACTACATTCACCTAAGATAGACAATCTTGGAGGAGATGATGTAAGTCTTGAACTAGGGAAGGCATCAAGGCCTAAGACCTTCTCAAAATTGATAACAATAAATTAAAGGACCCTAAAGGACACCATAGTAGCCATGGCAAAACTTTCAATTCCTCATCTTCCTCTTGCCCTTCAACGTCTAGTTCTAATGAAGATGAACATAGGTATGGAGATAAGGCTTCACTAAAGGATGAGACTAAAAATTGAAATCAAACCCACAGGAAAATTCAAAGACANAATGAGACTAAAAATTGAAATCAAACCCACAGGAAAATTCAAAGACATCACCATGAACATAGATAGCATCATCATGATCAAACAAATGGAGATAGAAATTTCCCTCATAACCTATTTGATGGCAATGAACCCTTGTTGGCCAATAAGAGCCTAATGCATATCACAGAGGTTGTTAAGATATCTGGAAGGCATAACAAACAGAGTCTTCTACCCAGGCTTGATATGGATAATATTCCTAAATTTGTAGGAGGCTATGATTCAGATCCATAACATCATTTACAAGCCTTCCATGATGCTTGTACTTTCTAAAACATTGAAAGTGGGTGGCAAAAGCTTAAACTCTTTCCTAGAACACTGATCAATAAAGCCAAAGTGTGGTATAGATCATTGAGACTGAATTCAATCCAACGATGGTCCATAATTCTAGAATGTTTCAATGAGAAATACCAAACCTATTCAAGGGTGTCTAACCTGAGGAGATAGATCCAAGAGTGGAAGCAAGAACAACATGAACCCTTGAATATGGCCTTAGATAGATATTAGGTGTTACTAAATAGATTCCCAAGCCATGGTTTCTCCAAGGAGAGGCAAATTTTCCACACCATAGATGGACTTTGTAATAAAACAAGGGAGACCCTTGGGATGTATGCCCTAAGGCAATTATATGAGCTCCAAGCCTATAAGATTAGAGAGCTAATAAAGAATTTGAAAAAAGAAGAAGGAGAGATATGCAAATGGGAGAATGTTGAGAAATATTAATGGGACCCAACTCTTTAATAGAAGGAGGTCCATATCTATGATACAGAGAAAGAGGTAGCTCTCAATAAGGTGATTCGGCAATAAACCTTGGAAATACATAAGTCTATTGATGAATTTGAAGAAAAGTTTAATAGGATGTCCAAATGGATATATGAAAACATTACAACTCTCATTAAGATGGTTGAGAAGAGGATCATGAAAAATAAGCAAGTGATCACAATAAAAAAAGAATACAAAACCAAGAAACAGCTAGGAACACTTTTTGGAAAATGGAAAAAATGGCTAAAGAAAGTGAGGCTATAGACTCAATCATAGATGAAGATAATGGATGTGACATATTTATATATGACCATTTGAAGGACCATTTTCCAATCTTGTTGCATCTACAAAAGTATTGGGCAAGTGCCTTAAATCCAAAGTTTGTGCAAAAGCACATGTCTGAGAGATTTCCTTTCCCACAAAGTAATTATGGATAGTTCCACAACCAATCGTACCATCCTAAGGGGACTTATTACTAGCCTTAACATGATCATCAACCATAGTGGCAACAACCACAATCATGGGGGAGGCCACCAAAAAATTAGCCCTATATACCAAAATTGTATGGATATTATGTTCAACACCTTGTTTCTTTAACTAGTTCTACATCCACCTTATTTCTTTAACTAGTTCTACATCCTCTACTTCAAATTGCCACTAACACTATCTGAGTATCATCAACCCATGACATCTCTTGAAGGATCACCACCTCGCGCCTCTTACCATCCATCCTACCCTCGATATTCTCATACTCCACCTCATTATATGTTACCACCAACAACATAGGAAGGTTCAACACCACAATATCAACAAATGAATGTCACTTATGCTACAAATGTGCATAAACATGTTGACACTAGTGGGTCTCAACTACAACGTAGGAAATGTCCCTTTGGGAGGAAAGGTCATAAGCCAAGTCAAACCATGCATGGACCCATCCCATCTTCCAAACTAGCATAATGCTAATCTAGTGCACCACCTTCCTTTTCACAACCAATGTCCTTTGATCTTAAAAAAGGGTCACCATCCATCATTATTGCAATCCCAAACCCAAACAATGAATCTAATAGTGTGGGGAGAAAAATAAATCCATGCATACCATATCATGATCAAGGATGCAATCATGGGCCAAACATCCATAACATTAACACACATCATACCATGACCCACCATACATTTAATAATCAAGTGTGTGACCAACGATTTTTCTACCCAGCCACTGCACCACCAATAGACATCCAATGGCTAGGGCATGAACAATTACCAATGTATTATACATGCATGGATCCTATTTATTCACTTATTAATCCTTGTCACGGCCAAATTTTTAGTCATGGAGGTCACCTTGCATTCTAGTCTTCAGGATTCTTAAGTGATTTTCATCTTTTTATTTTACAATTTTTTGTCATTTTCCTATTTCGTAATCCAATTTTTCCTATTTCTTCTAGTTTTTTCTAGTTGTTGTTTTCATTTTATTTGTTATGTAATCTCCCTTGTGAATAAAACAATCATGTAGCCCCTTGAGATGAGGTTTTCTCTATGCTGTCAAGTCATAAGGCACTAATTATTCAGACATTGAAACCATAACATCCATCCACCCATTCCATTAATAAGAGGTTCTTGCTCTAATCATAATGACATCGTTTTTCACCATGAGACTAAAAATAACTTCATAATCATTGTGTCTAGGTAGAAGAGTGCAGAACCAAGGTGGAATGTAGGAGGTGTGACATCAAAGGAATATGCGGATTCTCTTTGGCCACTTTTGTATGTTCTATCATGTTGCTGAGGTTGTAACCATATCCTTGTAGATCTAACAAAAAAAAAGTAAGAGTAACCTAAAACAACAATGAATAAACTTTTGCAAGTCCCACTAGA
This sequence comes from Gnetum montanum, assembly GCA_015680685.1. Taxonomy (NCBI): domain Eukaryota; kingdom Viridiplantae; phylum Streptophyta; class Gnetopsida; order Gnetales; family Gnetaceae; genus Gnetum; species Gnetum montanum. The sequence continues at coordinate 125,938 of MNCI01018455.1, forward strand.
GAGACATGTACCCATGCCTAAAGGTTGGCAGCTTCTTATAACTCAAAAAAAAAATACATGTGTGCCATAAATCAGCTCCTCCCTTGGACAGAACACCAAGTGATGTTACTCCTTGCAACTATGATATTCTTATGGTTATCCGCTAATGTGATGAAATGATACGATTTCATTGCAATGTGGTTTGAACTTGGTTTGAATCTTGGAAAGAAGGACTCATGATTATTTAATCATTAATAACACACAAGGTTTCATTATGACCATGGTAAGATACCTCATTTTCAAATTTCTGCAATCCTTTCTACAATCCATCTCATCTCATTGTTCGTGTGATTCTAACTTGTGGTTTTGTGTAACCTAGAGTTATTATCTCAAATTGGTGGTTTTAACATGTGTGTTTTGTTTCACAAGCATGAGTTGCATTTAACCCCTTTAGTGCCTACAAACATTTTTAGGTGTGGTTACACAAGAACATTAATGGCTGACACCTACTTTGGGGAATACCCACTTGTGTAACTTTTGTGACTTGTGCTTGTTTGAGACACCCACATCATTTTTTAGCTTCCATGCACTTAATTGATTAATTTTGTCATTTCCCTTCATCTGTCCTTGACTTGTTCCACAATATCAATTTAACATCCTTTTTCTTGTCTCTTCTTAAGCCTTTAACATCAACAACTCCATCTTCAACCACTTTTAGTGCCTCCATCCAGTTTCCTACTTACCTAGAATGATGGATCTAATTTTAAACCTTCTAAACAGTCCCATAGATTTTTTTTCTTGCTCAATTTTCCCATGTGGTGCTTATTGTTGGATATTGATATCAACTACATGATATTGAGTTAGACATGATGTCAAATACTCGATATCAGGTACTTGATATCAAGTCACACAAAACCTATATATATGATCCTTGCAATGCCCAAACATCATTTTCATCATTTGCTACTAGAGGAGTTGTTCAAATTTTCTCTTGTGACTCAGATCTTTGTGCACCCACTTTGCACTTATGACATTTGAGACTCAACTACTCTAATTTCTTTGTCATTTGAACCTATCTAAACCTAAAGTGTTCAAGTTAGTCATG
>MNCI01018460.1:6635-30502 GCA_015680685.1 Gnetum montanum
GCCTTAGGATCAGTGATCTTTCCTTGGAAATATCTAAGATAAAAATTTGTGGAAAGATNACTATACTTAGCCATGGCCTTCCCATTATAATTGGGAAGTCCCATTCATTGTTGTTCACTTCAATCATCGGAAAATCAGCTGGATAGGACCAACCACACACAGTGGTAATGATGTTCTCCACTAATCCCAAGGAAATGGTGATGGACTGGTCTGCCAGCTCAAGTTGAATGTTGCTCTTCTTAAGTTGGGGCAGGTTCTAGGTGTGATACATCTCTTGTGAAATTAAGTTGACTCTGGAACCTAAGTCAAGAAGAGCCCTATGTGGTTCATTTCTGATGACTTGAAGGTAGACTAAGGGACTTCCAGGGTCAATTAGTTTCCTCGGAAGGTGGCCTACCTTGATCTAGTCGGTTACGGTATGCGTTAACATAACCGTATGCGTTACGCTCTATTGTTGGATGGAAGGGTGCTCCGAAGTGTTAGATGGTGGAGGACTGTACATGGGCTCAACTGCTTGTTGTTGCGAGAGTTTGTCTGGGCTTTTTGTTCTGAAGTAAGGTCTTCTCTTTTTATAGTTTTCAGAACCATCAGTAGGTTCGATATTTATAGCTCTCACAGCATGACGTTGCTACGGTTGAGGAGGAAGTTCCCCTTCCATTGTTGGAGTAGGAGGTGTTATGGGAACTACTTGTGGTGGAAGATGTGTAGATGGATTTGGAGGATGGAATGAATGTGAGATGTCTCTCGAAGGAGAAGGAGTCCTTCTGAAGTACTCCCGAACTTGGTAGTGACAGTTGGGGGTAGAGTGACTCATAGAGTCACTTAGATAAATCGGTTGTTGCACATAATAACCATAAGGATCGGGCTTATGGTAAGGGTACTGTTGTGTTGGCGGTGGCATCCCCCATGACTGTGGGTATTTCCACTACTGATGCTGTCTGATGGGCTGTGGTGGAGCTCCACTTGGATAATACGTTAAGGGTTGGTGGAACTGCCTTGGGTTACCTTGTGGATAAGGTAACCTAAGGGGTGTTTTCCATTGGTTGAGTCTTGGATTAAGCGCATACACCCCAGACTCTTGTAGATGTGAGATGATGGGGCAACATCCCTTAAGTTGGTCATAATGGCAGATCTCACATCCACCGTCATTTTTTGAATCTGAATCCACAACCACATTGGAGTTAGTGATTTTTCCCTTACCCTTGTTATGTGCAGGGCTTAAATCTCTTCACTTTTTCTTACCTTCGTCACTACTTTGTTCTAGTTCGTCACTACTTTTTTCTACCTTAGACTCTTTTACAATTTTCAAGACTATTTCAATTCTTGAGTCTAAGGAATCCCACACTTGGTCTACTTTGGCAGATACCTCGGTTGTTAATTTTTGGATAGGAAATTTTTTCCGATTCATCAACTCTTCGATTGGTGACTCATCCTCTTCATCAAAAAATTTCACTACCTTCTTTCGAAGGGAGGGATCACAGTTGTACTCTTTTGCACTTTCCCTTTTGTGTAGCTCACCCTCTTCTCTTGCTACTTGCTCCAACAAGCTACGTATTGCATGGGTTATAAGTTGTGAGAGTCTCCCTTGGGAATAAGTTCCAAGGGTTCTTCTAGTTTCATTCCTTAGCCCATCCACAATGTGGGGAAGTTGATCCCACTGAGCGTACCCATGGCCCAGGCAACGATGTAACAATATATAGTAGCGGTCGATGGCAGCATCCAAGGGCTTGTGTGTACCTTACTTCCAGCCTTGGATCTGCTTATGCAAATTAGACACTCTGGAGTACATTTGATACTCTTCGTTGAATAGTTCTAGCATCGTATGAAACACCCTAAAAGAAAATGCGGGGTCATCTTGGCTTCACCAGGCCCTTGCAGTCTGTACAAAACCACTATAATCCATCGGGAAAGAACGTTTTGAGTCCAGGATGGTCAGTTTGGTAAATTTTCTACTTTAGGCATGGGCAAGTTCCGTACCAACTCATCCACTTGCCAAAGTAATCTGAACAACTGGTAGCCTGCTCAGAAATGGTGTCCAGAATCAGTGATAGTAGCCTAGATGCATGGGAGAAGCAGTTCAGCAAGTTTACTAAGTTGCAAATCCTGCTACACTACAATGCGTAGCGTAGGAAGCCCTAGAAAACAATGGCGGAGCAAGATGTTACGCTACACAATGACATACGATGTAGCATAGCAACAACTTCACCTCCCTTGCCCAATCTTGAGCTCTGTAGTGATGTCTCTTTTCGCTAGGAAGCAGTAGATCATGTCTGCTACTATGCTACACTAAGCTACATGGCGCAGCAAGGCGTAGCAATCCTGTAGAAAGGGATGGAAGGTGGTTCGGGAGGCAAAATCAGCAAAGTTCGCAAAACTTATGGCACGATAGATTAAAAATCAGAAAAATTATCGTAGTCACTACGCTACGCTATGCTACATAGCATAGCATCATGTACCAAGTATGTGACGTACAGCAAGACACATAGCAAGATGCTACGCCACGATAAGCAAGCCATGTCGCAAAACACAATGTGGCAGGCAGGTGGCCATGCGACATCAATGCAGTCCACCTTAATCGAGCTGTTGGTACATGCCTCTAGGAGCTAGTGGCACAGTCACGACGTAGTAGGACCACAGTTATTGTTCGCATTGCAACAGTCTTGCAAACCCAACGGTTACAAATGGCTCAAGTGGCGCCAGTGAGGAGGCAAAGGTCTACAACACGTAATATTCAAACGGTCACCTTTACCTACCTTCCACCCTATAAATAGCCCATCAAACAACACACAAAGGATCCGGTCTATACAAAAAAAAGAAAAAAGGGAAAGAAAAGAAAAGGGGAGTCTCCTAGACTGAAACAAAAATACAAGAAAAATACCTGCGATCTTACATTAAGAAAAAGAAAAGGGGAGGCTAGCGATCTGTAAAAGGAACCTCTCTCGGCTGGTGAAAAGCCTGAGGTCTTCTTCTACCACCTTGGTAGGGTCTCACCCACATTGTATATATGTGAAGTCTATGCCCAAGTGCACAGTTATTTTTTTTTCTACTTCTCGCCACGCTTCGGTCACTCTCTGGATTTTCTGCACTTTGTCATGTCATGCTACCGACTGTGCCACTCCCTGACTAGATAGATTTATAGCTCTGAAGTGGTGCATGTTCCTAACTGTATCTCATATTACTTCTTATTTACTATCTGGCTTCCTTGTATTATTTTCTATTTTGTTTACCTTCAAGCATTGTCTCATATCATTGTCATGCTTATGTTCATTTACTATTTTGCATCGTTGTTGCATTTTTAGTCCCTTTCTTTTCCTGCTGCAAGAACCATCCCGCAACTCATATAATTTATATTGCAAAAGGCTATATTAACACTGATGTAAGTCCCTGTCTGATAGACCAGACCATTCAGGGCACCCCATGTTCGCATACGTCTAGCACCGCCCTCCTACGGGCATGGGGTTGGAACTGTTGTGTCTGCTGACCTTGGCATTATTCTAGCCACCGACTTTTTCGGTCACTACATTTTCTTGGCGCTAGAAGGAGGGCCTTTTGGTGCATTTTCTATGTGTCATGGTAGTTCTGTGAGCCTTCTACGCTCTGATACACATGAGCATAGACACAACACCCTCTTGTGGTTGTTTTCATTCTGTGCGGCGTAGATCGGTTGCCTTGACGGTCCCTCCGGAGCCCCATAGGACACAAGGCCTCCGATTTCTAGTTAACTAGCTCATTCTATGGTCATCTCACTTGTGTACTGCACCCTGCCCCATGCAGTGCAGATCGGTCACCTGGACGATCCCTCCGGGACCCTGTGAGACATAAAGCCTGCCTAAGTGCTAGTTAATTTGCCCATCCTGTAATTGTCTCACCTGCGTTCTTTACCTTATTCCATGTGGTACAGAACGGTCACCTTGATGGTCCCTCCAGGATCCTATGAGACACAAAATTTACTTGATCGCTAGTTAATTTGCTCATCTTACAGTAGTCTCGTATGCCTTCCACACCCTGCGTTAGAATAGACTCGACACCCTTTGTGGTTGTTTGTGCATTGTATGGTGTAGATCAGTCGCCTCGACGGTTCCTCCAGAACCCTATGAGACAATAGGCCTTCGAATGATAATTTAACTTGCTTCCTCTATAGTGGTCATGCATGAGTCCTACGTCCTAGCCAGCACAGGCGAGAGCATGACACCCTTTGAGTTTGTTTCCATCTTGTGTGGTGTAGGTTGGTCACCTCGATGGTCCCTTCGGGATCCTGCAGGATGAAAAGCCACCTGTCTTCATTTTGTTGAATCCTTTTGTTCTTCTGCATTTTCTAGCATTCTCACATAATCTTTCTAGCATTTTTACACAATCACTTTCTTAATGATGACTTCTGCCTCCACCGCTATGGATATCTCCAACATGGAGGTGCCCCCTTCGTAGCCCGAGGCACTACTGGTGCCGAACAACGGTTGAATCCAATACCAGAAGCACGCTGGTCTCTCAAGATTCAAAACTGAGGAACTAAGGGCCTAGCCCAACAACATGAGCATTACAATTTCCTTTACATTAAGGTACAGGCTAACCTAGCCTTAGATTTACACGAACTCAAAGAAAAACGTAGCTTCGAGTTTGCTTACTGCAACGGGGAGGAATTCATTCCTAACCAGGGCATTTCCTTGTCTTTGACACAAGCGAACCAAAGGCTGCTAGATCAACTAATCTAGTTGACAAAGCTTAGAGGGAAACAAGACACAACATCCAACTAGGATGACACCTTTCAAGATGGGCAGGAGGAACTTGATTCCCAATTTGATGAGGGAGGCCTAGCCAACCCCACTCCCATCCTACCTACCTAGTCCTTCTGGGCCAACCAGCTGCTTGTCGCCACCTCCTTTGCCATCAGCGCTATGATGCAGTAGTCTATAACTGTAACTATGGTGGGTAGCCATGCCACATTACGAAGAATTCATCACCCCTATCACCCGATTGCACCCACAGCAACTGTGCCACCGCAAGCCATTTATTAGCACACTATTGCAACATGCAACATACCTATCGTAGCTACCCTACCATATTTCCACACTGTACCTACTCTACAACTGCACCTAACTCCCATACCAATTCCTACATATGTGACTGTCCAACCCATTGTGGTGGGCCCAGGCCCATCCACGTGGTGGCCATCGTTCACCTCTTCGTCCATTCCGCAATTGTCGTAGTTGTCTCATTACACTTGCCCTCAGGTCTACACGACCTCCCAAATGGCATAACCTGGCATGGGCCCATGGGGGTCCCACCGGTGACTCAAACAGCCTACTCAGTAGCTTATCCCGCTAGCACTGCTCCAATGATACCACCCACCAAATGGTGGACAATGCAAACAACACCTTTGGTAGGGGAAGCCTCAACGACACAGCTGATGGGTCAAATCGCCACCATTACCATGCCACCTGTGGGGGTTGCTTCTACAGTCCCTCAACTATCTACAGCATCCCTGGGTCTGGACTAAGCGTTTCAGCTTATTCAGACCCTAACCGAGGAAGTAAAACATCTCAAAGCTGTTGGGTCTGATACGGTACAAGTTATGGACTTTTACCAACCCCGTCAACCCCGCAATCCCTACCTTGATACTACCACCTGGGATGTCCCTCCCGCACTTCACAAAGTATAATGGAGAAGGAGATCCCAATACACATCTCATCACTTTCTGGTTAGAGTCTTTGTTGCTGCAACAATGGCAACATACGATCATTCATGTTTTCGCCATGTCCCTAACCGGGAAAGCCCTAGATTGGTATCGCGCATTGCCACGTTCATCCATTTCGACTTTGGAAGAACTGTTGACCTAATTTGTGACATGCTTCAAGTATAACTTGAAGCCAGAAACCATACTAGATCATCTGATGAGCATTACAACCCGCCGCCCTTGCATCCGAGACATCTACATACACTAAACCTAATTTCAAACGTAAAGATCGTTCAAAATATACTCCATTGCCCCTTGAACCTTCAGAACTCTTGAAGAAATTGTTGGCAAGGCGGTACCTTCAACACAAGTGGATGTCAGAAGAAGCAAACATGAGACATCGACGCTATTGCGAGCTCCTTAGCAATGCCTCTTTAGCCCTGCCCAATGAACCTCCAGTCCCTAAAGGTTTTAGGCTGGATAGATTTTGTGATTACCATCAATTATGTGGTCATACCACGTATTATTTTCTATCACTGCAAGATGACATCCAAAGACTGATTGACCTAGGGCATTTGGTGCTAGATGAAGGTAGCCCAGTACATCCTGAAAACCAATCCATGTACGTCTATATCGACCCACTCAATGCCAACAACACCGGTTATGTAATCAATGCCATCGATATTGACAATGATCCCATGCCACCCTTCCAAGAATTTGTGATTCGTGTGCCTTAGCGTAGTATGCCCATGCCACTAATGACCAGTCCAAGCCCACAGTTGCCCTTAATCTTGAAAGTCCCATCACAAACATCTGCCTCTGCACCACCTATTGGCAAGGCCATGCAATCCCATCTACTAACACCTCTAGCCCCATTTGTCATTAGAACACCGGCATCTTCAACAGCCTCCATTCCATGCAGCAACAAATAGCTTCCTCACCCTACGACGCGAGAAACCTACGTGATGGGTGAGGTTTCGAAAAGGAACAACATCAAAAGCATCTATAGAACTACGCTTTTGCACTCTAAACTCGCACCTTCTTCACCTTCGATGAAGATCGACGCAAGCACACAACTTATTACATCCTGTCACCAATCAACTGGGGCCATCTCCCCTCGGGAGATTCGTCTTCTAGGATGAATCAAGGAGGAGAGTTTCAAACAAGCGAGTGGGCAAGACTTCTTGAACGCCCTTAACCTAGGGTGGGCAAGACTACTATTGCATGTTTTGGGCAAACCCTAATCCAAAAAAATGTAGAGCAAGGTTCAGAAGTTACAACCTCTGAAGATGAAGTGCCTATTCATGCATGCACCAACCATACAGTGGAGGGATCAGCCCAACAAAGTGATCCCTAGGTAGAAAACGTCTAGGTGGAGTTGCCCTTTCATGCGGAGGATAGTGGCACGAACAAGGGCCCTGGAAAAATTCCTCGACCTTCCATCCCTGTCAACCCATGAAAGGTCAGGAGACTGCTACTCGTAGCATAGTAGCCTTGCGACCTCTCACCCAGTTTCCCTACTCACATATTTGTTTTCTACTAAACCTGCTAGGGTGTCGTCTTTTCAGCACAATAAGCAAATGGCCTGAAATGGCCTAAAACTAAAAAATGGCCCAAAATGGCCTAAAATTAGCATCCCAAAGTATGAAAACTTCACATAACACACATAATAACATGAAACCGGTTTTCCTTTCTGGAATTTTCACATTTCATTCAAAATTTTTGCTTATTGGCAATGTCTATAAACTCTTCCAAAACAAAAAAAAAGACGGAGAGGGAGGGATCCACTCTCATGCCCTCACAAGCTATCCCTATTCGCATTGCCTTCACCATTTGTCTCTACTACGTTCACTTGCACATCGTCTGCTCCCATATTGCCCCGTGTTGACACCTCATCCCTTCCCTCTATGGGCCTCACATCCTCGTTAAGAGCCTGCATCCTGAAGGATAAAGTAGTTAGTAGGGGCAACAAATGTGATAAATGACAACTATAGCAGAGCATCAAAGCAACTAACCTGAGGGGAGCCCATGTCTGTCACAAGAGGTATCTAGTCTAGACTAAGCCTGAGATGACGTTCAATCTCCTCCATCAAGATATTCACCTAAGGTGTGTCGTTAGGTTTAGCATTCATAGCGGCAACTTTCTCCTTTTCCAAAATTATCCATCTTAGAGGTCCCGGGAAAAGGGAGGTGGTAGCGGTCTCCCCTGTAGGAAGGGTCACCCCCAAATCTGGAGACTCTGTGACCTGCACCTACTCTTTAAACTTGGCATAAGCCTCAGAAGCACCAATGGCCTTCACAAACACCTCGTACAAGAATGCCTCCATATTAGCGTCTGTATATAGCCTTCGATGGGTTTCGTTTTCTTGCTTGTATGTATACTTGTGGTCCCTCTGGGACTTCCCCCATTTGAAGATCTTGGTGCTGATGTCTTTCATATCTTGGCACTTTTGGGCCAGCAAATTCATCTGCATCTACTATTCGACTATTTCGTGGATGGATTCTACGTTCTGATGAATGATGGTCCAAAATCTGGCATGATCGACCATAGCCCTATACGACCCCATAGGGTCGAGACTACGGTTCATGAGGAAATCGATCCTCAACTTGAGGTTCTCCACCTTGGCAACCAGTTCCAACTCTCTCTGTTCACTCCTATGAGCCCATTTCCACAATTCCTCGTTGGTACGTCTACATTCCCATAGGGAGTGCGCCGAATGCAAAATGCATTTGTAAGCCTAGTCAAATATGTGACGAGGCACTTCAGTCACGTTAGACGAAAGTGTAGATACCGTGCCAATTTCCATAGGTCGAGCCAGCTCCCATTTGAGCTAAGAGGTTGTAGAAAATATAACAACCATGTCAACATAACATAAATCAATATGTTTAGAGTTGTAGCGTAGCAGCATAGGGGCTATTAACACTCCTACCCACCTGCATGAGGATACATCTGTTGAAGGCATTTGATCATGTCATTAACAAGCCCCTGGACAAACATAAACTTGTCAGGAATCTCGGCCCATGACTCTGTCTGGGGCAGAGAAGGTCCTGATACATCAGCGGTAGCACCTGCCACATAATTAAGCATGGCAGCAACAACCACGATTAAGCAGAACAACAATAGCCAAAGTGAGCTACAGAAAGGTACATCCAAAACCTAAGCTTACCAATATTTAGTTGTTATCTCACATCATGCTAGTCCAACACAATCATGATAGGTTCTGTAGAATGCCCAACCAGGTCCGTAAGAACTCCTACTTCAAGCGTTGGTGCTTTTCCCTTCAAGAGGGTAGTTTCTTTCTTATTTTGGGAGGACACCTCTTCGCTAGTAGGAAGAGGCTCCCTAATGACAAGAGCCCTTGACCTAGAGATAGGAGCCCCAGTATCCCTAGCCGGGGCCCTCTCTTCCAAAATCGGGTCCCTCGTGTCTCTATTTGTCGCCCCCGGTCTAAGGACTGACACTGCCTTTCCACCTTCTTCTTCGCCTTCTTCTTCTGCTATTCGCAAAGGGTATACACACAATAAATTGAAGTTGATTAACTCAAAACTGATACCATGCCACAAAGCACCACTTAGCTAAGCATGAAATAGTTAGCATTCTAAATGCTCACCAATAGGGGGTTGCGTTTTCCGCAACTTGAACCGCAGTCATCGGTCCTCTTCACGAGGGCTTTCCCTAGTAGGGGGAGGTCTCTTTCTCCACAACTCCGCAGGAACGGCCTCAGCCATAAGACGATCACCCTGGATCGCATTGCCAAGTATGGTAGGGGGGGTCTCCCCTACGTTGTCCTAGCCACAATTGCTACAAACCGTCAGACCTTTAGTCGTTACAGAAAATGAATTCCCGGCCACTTCCGGAGGAGCCTAGGCTTGCATGGTCTAAAAGATTTGTCAAATCCATGGCTTGGGGATCTGTTCACGATCTAGCTCAGACCAAACCCCATCCTCCTGGACCACCAAGAATTTTGTAAAGTGCTTTAGACAGCCAATGTAGAAGATGTAGTGCATGTTAGAACGGGACTCCGTTTGCTCACGAAGCCCCAAAATCTCACCCTGAAAGCCATTACATAGGAATTTGGCCTAGTTATAATGGGCCCCTTCCTCCACGACTTCCCACATGACCCAAGCCTACCCAAGCCCTAAGACCTTTCCTTGGGTAAGTAGTTGAGGGAATGCAAGAGCACGAAAGACTTGGTATATCGCTATGGCAGGACCATCCTTAAGTTTCTCTATAGGGAACCCTTTCTGCTCCTTGGTGAGCCTCAGCCACTCCTCAATATGCTGCTTATGGAGGGTCAACTCCTACTTACCCTTCGACATCACATCGACGTTGTCATTAGGAACGTTGAACAAATCTACGAATAGCTGGTCATTGATGTCAATGACCACCCAAACACCCCGCACGTATGTGTGAAAGCGACTCGCCTGCCCAGAAAAGGAGTTGACCAAGGAAAGCATCTCAGTAGTAGAAATGCTTGGATTCGGTACCATAAAAAAATCCATAAGCCTGACCATCCGAATTCTTCTAAGCAAGGGACCTAGAGCCCCCCATTCCAACCAGCTCTGGCTTGTCGATACCTCATTGTATTTGAAGTAAATGTTTTCCCTTTGCCCTCTGGTGGTCACCATCATCATTTCACAGGGCTTCTTCTCTCTTGCAGCAATGATCACAAAACACTAAAAAAAAAAACAACACCCACTTGTTAACCCACCAGGCCTATACGGTGAGGGGAATAGTGGGAGTTTAGCTGCTAAGAATGCTTCGAGTAGAACTTGCTTAAAAGGTTCCCTCCACTCCTTTTCCAGCTAGCCTTTTGTCCTAAAATTAGTGTAGAAAGAGGTAAGTGTGTGTAAGAGGGGACGGTACCCTTCCCCACAAAGAACAATCATGCTCGCTCGCAAGCTCTTGGTAGAGGAAAATTCCTGCAGGGCTAGTTGAGCTACGGCCAATTCATCAGGTTGATCATGAACCCCGTCATCATTAAGATGGAACCTGATGACAAGTGCATGCCATCAACCCTTGACCAAGCATAGCCAATGTCACACAATGAAATATAAACATAAAACTCACCTGCCAATGTAGTAAACAGTCCCCTGTGGGTTCAGAAAATATGTTGCCATGTGGCGTGCGAGGTACAACGTGTTGAAAGGATGATAACACTGGTATTCTAGCATGTCCCAAATCCATGCCAGGCACCTCAAACCTATGGAGTTTGGAGAAGACCCTCCTCCCAGCTTGCCCAAAGTCACATAATCGAAAAGATATCTCAAGATGCCCTGATTTTCCCTTGGCAACTAGGCCTCTATCACGCCGGACGCCCGTGCCTCATTCGAAGAGGACCAAACCATGAGACTAAACCGGCTGAGGAGGAATTGCAGGAAGCCTCGCACCCCACCTCTAAACCAAACCACTTGACTTCCCAAACATATCGAAGGAGGCAGAACGTTGGCCATAGGCCCACCTACATGACACAAAACTCCTTCTAGATCCAAAATGACCAACCTAGACTTTGGCCCTATCCTACATAACGGAAACAACAGACAATGACATCAAACATGAACATAATACGTGCGCAACATAATAGTTCCTAGTCGACCATAGGTGAAGCATAGCATGATCCCTATTCATCATAGCACAAAAAATATGTAGAAGCCTAGCGTAGCAAGAACATGCAAGTAACTTGGCGTAGCCATAAGATAACTAATAGCAGACCCAAACAGAACACACACCTATGTCACACATAACTAAACCCCCTCCCAAAGGTTTCACGGTCCAATAGCTTAGAGGACCTTGGCCCTGCAGCCGTGGCAATAGTCACAATATTAATGGTCTTGCACATCACCATGACAAGACCCTTGCACAATAGAGATGATCAAAAGAAAGCAAGACCACGACAACACCAAAGCCAAAAAGACACAGCCACCGAAAATACCAATAGTAAAACAAATAAGATATAAAAATAGGGCAGAAAAGGGTATAAGGTGCAAAGAGAAAGGGACAGAAGAGACGTATAAAACTCACTAGGTCAATGATATGTCCTCTCGCGCTGGAACACTCATCCGTGACCCACGTCTCAAAGCCTTCTGCGCCTCCCCGACTTTCGCGAGCACCAACTAAGTCTTGGGAGCCATAGTCCTGCTAGCAAATTTATGACCTTCATAGAAATTTTCCTTGATATGGATTCACGCAGTGACTCCACACCCTAAAATTTCCGAAGTGCTCTGATAAGGATTATACCCTTCCAAGGAAAAAATAGTGAAATTACCAAGATTCGACCCATATTTATGGCAGTAAGAACAAGATGGGGAAACTTCTTTTTTCTCTCTTCGATTAAGGTGGGGGGGGGGGGCAATGGGGGGCGTNCATGCCTGCATTAACTGCCCAGTATGTCTCATGCTCTCAATGCTATCTCTTTTATCATGATTTAGCGCACCAAAACTTTGCATGTCACAATATGGTAATCCAAAATGACATTTAAACTAGTGACTCGGCATCCATATATAACTTTGCAATTTACATCAACAGTGACAGTGTCTTCGACCATCCTAGATCCCTATGCCTGGGTGGTACGTCACAACCCTAAGTAAGTAAACCTCCGATCTTTACACTACCTTATTTAGCAAGTCGCATCTTGATGTTGCTTTGTGGATTTACGTTCCGCACAATCTCTGGTGACCCTTACCTAGGCCCTCATCTTGTGATGGCAGGTTAAGCAAGAAATGGAAACCCACCATGCCCTGTCCACACCTCTAATATTGATAGGACCACAATGAAAGCTCATAAGATAGTTAAACCTCGACATGATCAACTGGGAGTCAATTGTGATTAACACTATAGCAACCTTAGAAGCATCCTGGGATTCGCCTAAGTACCTAGTCCATGTCCTAGATTTGGAGGTCGGAGATGTAACCGAGGATCCACTCATCGAGACACCCATAACCTCTATAAGAAGGGAGGTAAAGACATTAAGCCTCAGCTCTTTACTAGACATGCAAATACACGAGGGCATAGTTAAAACCTTGCAAGAACATGTTGATGTTTTCGCATGGTCATATGAAGATATGCTAGGTTTAGATCCATGGTTGATTATGCATAACATCGTCTTAGACCCCCACATGAAGGTATTCAAAAAAAAGGTGCACAAAATCAAGCCAGAAATCATGCTATCCATGAAGGATGAGGTCACTAAGTTATATTGAGGAGGTTTCATCTGCGTAGTCGACTATTCAGAGTGGGTGTCCAACATCGTTGTGGTTTCAAAGAAAATAGGAGGGATAGGAATGTGTATAGATTTCCGAGATTTGAATAAGACAATGATCAAGGATAACTTTCCACTACTGAACATCAATCAACTCATCGACACCATGGCTGGGCAAGCTTTTCTATCCTTCATGGATGGTTTCTCCAGATATAACCAAATCCGCATCAACCCAGAACACCAGCTGTCAACCACCTTCATGACTCCATGGGGGACCTTTTGCTATACCATGATGCCCTTCAGGCTCAAGAATGCTAGGGCAACATAACAGTGAGCCATGACGTACATTTTTAGTAACCATATCCTAGAAATGTTAAATGATTACGTAGACGATATAGTGGTTAAGTCCAAAGAGGTGGCCCATCACCCGCGCGACCTAGAGTTAGTCCTCAAGTGCTATCAAAGGCATGATTTGCATCTGAATCCTAAGAAATGCATCTTCGGAGTAAAGACTGGGCACATGTTAGGGTTTGTAGTATCGGAGGCTGGAATATGGATGGACCCAGACAAAGTCAAGGCTATCGTCAACCTAGCGCCCCCCACAAACCTAAAAGAGTTACGAGGCCTACAAGGTAGAGTGCAATTCATTCGAAGGTTCATAGCAAGACTGATGGATAAGTTACACGTCATGCAACATCTTATGAAAAAAGGGGTTGACTTCAAGTGGAAAGTCCAATGTCAACAAGCCTTCGACAACCTGAAGAAGGAACTCTCCCACCTACCAACAGTGTAACCGCCATAGAGGGACAAGCCTTTCTTCATATACATCGCCACCTCTAACGCATCCATAGTGGCACTGCTATGTCAAAAGCAGGATGATGGCTCTGAGATACTAGTGTATGACTTGAGCCATGCATTAATATCATATGAGAAAAAATACAACTAGGTGGAAAGGAATTGCCTAGCCTTAGTGTTTGCGCTAAAAAGGTGGTGGAACTACCTATTCCGTAGCACAACCAACATCATTTGCAAAAGCAATGTACTCTGGGCTCTCACCGGAAACCTATACGAAGACAGCAGGATAGCCTAATGGAAGGCCATAACTGCAGAATTCGATCTATGCTATGTGAGCCAATCGTTGACAAAAGGACAAGCCATAGTGACCCAACTCACGGCGTCGCCAGTCGACAACCAGGCGGTCATCGACCCCGAGTTCCCAGATGAATACGTAAGCGATGTCGCCATCGTCCCACTGCATTTCGAGGCAAACTTACACTTTGACGGCACCTCAACCACGTAAGGAGGTAGTGCCACTGTTGTAATCACATTCCTCTTTGGGGAAATGTACCCGTCTACTTATCGTTTCGCATTCCCATGCACTAAAAACGTGGCGGAATATGAGGGGCTACTCAAAGGCCTCTTAATAGCCCGCACACTACATGTACAACACCTGGCGATCCGGGGAGATTCAAAACTAGTTGTGAATCAAGTCATTGAAGTTTATGCCTACAAGGCTATGCATCTGCAACCCTACTATGACCTAGCAAATGTCTTATTCAAATAATTCATGACCACTAATGTGCAACATGTGTCATGCAGTGAGAATAGCATAGCAGATGCCTTAGCTACCCTCACGTTAAACATCCCATCGTAGTCCTTGGCGAACCTGCCCACTATGATCATAGAATGCGTAGAACCTATCACTCAAATAGAACACGTGGTGTCTATCGATGCTGCAGACACCTCGGAATGGTACGATAACATTAACGCATATTTAGAGCATTGCGAACTCCAGGTGGATTGACATCGGGCCAAAGAGATGTAATCCGTGAATGTGCCTGGCAATACGTGCTCATAGGAAGTGATGCCCTATGTTTCCAGTCCTACGATGGGATACTGCTGGCGTGCATGGATGGTGAGCAAGCATAGAAGGTAGTTAATGAGGTTCATGAAGGGCTATGCAGTGGGCACATTGCACCTAGGGCTATGGTGGCAAAGATCAGATGCCTAGGGTATTATTGGCCTTACATAGAGCATGACTGCTTCTCTAAAGTCAAGACATGTGACCCATGTCAGAGATACGCAAATCTTATACACATAGCACCTAGAGACATACACCCTACACAAATTATGTGGCCTTTCCAATGATGGAGACTAGACCTCATAGGGCCCATCACGCCTAAATCTTCCATGGGGCATAGCTTCATTATCACCACCACAGAGTATTTTACTAAATGAGTGGAAGTTATTCCTCTGAGGAAAACGACATCCCAGTAAATCTGCTACTTCATCCTTGATAACATTGTGACTAGGTTCAGGCTTCCAATGACCATTGGGATCGACAATGGACCATAGTTCAGCAGTAAGGAAACCCGAGCCTTCTGCAACAACCTGGGCATTAAATAATCATTTTCTTCTCCCTACTACTTGCAAGGGAACGGACAGGCAGAGGCTATAAATAAGTCTATCATCAACTTACTGAAGTGGATGCTTAGCAACAGAAAGAGGTGGTAGCACGAGAAAATACTCTATGTCCTCTGGGCATATCAAACAACTTGCAGAACTGTGAAAAGTAAGATCCCTTATAGTCTTATTTACGGATCTGAAGCTGTGTTGCCTCTTGAGTTACAGGTACCCTCACTCTGGATGATCTTGTTCAACATCGTGAGCGAAGCCCAGAACAACGAATCGTGAGCCATCGACCTCAACTCAGTGGAAGAAGAATGCATGCAGACACTAAGACAGACCTCCACGGACAGTGCTACCAAGACCACTGCTGGCCTCCCTGCTTTGGGCATCTCACACCAGCAATGGTGCCCAAGGGTAACAACAATGCTGGTAGCCCACAAAACATCATCCTCACAGGAACATCCCCCTACAGCAGCAAAGGCTACAACATCGCAAAGTGAGTGCCTTGACTAGCATGGCTGTTTGAGAGTGCAAATTCCAGCACGCGTGTAACACAGCTCACTGTGCGGAAGGCTTTGATAGTCAGGTCCAGACCTTCCGTGGATGCAATACAGCTCGTCATGAGGAGGGGACACCTGCCTATAGGAGGTTGAAGGACAATGCCAGCCAGGGATGAAAATGCAAACGAGCCCCTCAGAGCACTTTGAAGAGGGACTCAGCTAAACATCATCTCTTCTCTCTACCTTAACCTCCACAACACCAATGCAGCACCCTCAAGCATAGCTAGGTGATATCCCAGTACTCACCGAGTGATGGCCTCAGTGTTGTGCTTGCTGCGATGTTTCGAGTTCTTTGTCGACATCCATCAAGCTTGTTCTCTAGACATCGACAAAGAGGGGCCAATGAAACATCCTAAAAGAAAATGTGGGATCATCCTGGCCTTACCAGGTCCTTGCAGTCTACACAAAACCACCACAGTCCATCAGGAAAAAACGTTCTGAGTCCAGGATGGTCAGTTTGATAAATTTTCTACTTTAGGCATGGGTGAATTCTTTACCAACTGGCCCACCTACCAAAGTAATCCAAACAGCCGACAGCCTGCTCAGAAATGATGTCCAGAATCAGCGACAATAGCCTAGATGCACGGGAGAAGAAGTTCAGTAAGTTTACTAAGTTGCAAAGCCTGCTATGCTACAATGCATAGTGTAGCAAGCCCCAGAAAACAATGGCGGAGCAAGATGTTATGCTACGTAATGACATACGGTGTAGCATAGCAACAAATTCACCTCCCTTGCCCAATCTCGAGCTCTGTAGTGATGTCTCTTTTCTCTAGGAAGCGTCAGATCATGTCTGCTGCTATGCTACGCTAAGCTACATGGTGCAACAAGGCGTTGCAATCCTACAAAAAGGGATGGAAGGCTATTCAAGAGGCAAAATCAACAAAGTCTGCAAAACTTATGGTAGGATAGATTAAATATTAGCAAACTTTTCGCAGTTGCTACGCTATGCTACGCTACGCTACGTAGTGTAGCATCATGTAGCAAGTATGTGACATACAGCAAGACACACGGAAAGATGCTATGCCACGATAAGCAAGCCATGTTGCAAAACACAGCATGGCAGGTAGGTGGCCATGCGACATCAATGCACTCCACCTCAATCGAGCTATTGGCACATGCCTCTAGGAGTTGGTGGCGCAGTCATGACGTAGTAGGACCACAGTTATTGCTCACATCACAACAGTCTGACAAGCCCAAAGGTTAAAAATGGCTCAAGTGGCGCCAGTGAGGAGATGAAGGTCTGCAACACGTAATATTCAAACGGCCAACTTTACCTACCTTCCATCCTATAAATAGCCCATCAAACAGCATGCAAAGGATCCGGTCCGCAAAGAAAAAAAGAAAAAAGGGAAAGAAAAGAAAACAAAAGTCTCCTGGACTAAAAAAAAAATAAAAGAAAAATACCTATGATCTTACATTAAGAAAAAGAAAAGGGGAGGCCAGTGATCTATAAAAGGAACCTCTCTCAGCTGGTGAAAAGCCTGGGGTCTCATTATCCCACCTTGGTAGGGTCTCGCCTATATTGTATATATGCGAAGTCTATGCCCAAGTGCACAGTTATTTTCTTTTCTGCTTCCCGGCATGCTTCAGTCACTCTCAGGACTTTTTGCACTCTGTCACGTCGTGCTATCGACTGTGCGACTCCCTAACCGGAAATAATTATAGCTTTGAAGCGGTGCATGTTCCTAACTGTATCTCATATTACTTCTTAATTACTATCTGGCTTCCTTGTATTATTTTCTATTTTTTCTACCTTCAAGCATTGTCTCATATCATTGTCACACTTACATTCATTTACTATTTTTCATCGTCGTTGCATTTTTAGTCCCTTTCTTTTCCCACTGCAAGCACCATCCTACAACTGATACAGTTTATATTACAAAAGGCTATATTGACGCTGACGTAAGTCCCTATATGATCAACTAGAACATTTAAGGCACCTCATGTTTGCATACGTCTAGCACCGCCCTCTCGCGAGCACAGGGTTGGAACTGTTGTGTTCGCTGACCTTGGCGTTATTCCAGTCGTCGACGTTTTTGGTCGCTACATCGTACTCCACCTCCTGATGGTTTCTGATTCTGAGGAACGATACCAGCTCTTTGTTTTTTTGGAGAGTGTCCTTGGGAACAAATTAAGTTTTTTCCACTTAGTTTCTATATTCTACAAGGCACAGGCATCGTGGAATGCCTGTAAATGATTTTGCGGATCAACATTGTATCCCCCTTCGAATCATGGGATATTGTTCATGTCTAATCGTTTGATCTGACTATCTTTTAAATGCCTTGTGGTAATCCTAACTACCTCCATTATGTCAAGCATACTTTGGGTTGTGAGTAAGGGTCATCATGATCATCTCTTTCATGACACCTATGATGTCTACGTTGTTCCCTACTCTCCTTGCATTGTTTCCCTTGTCCTCTCTCTCGACTTTCCTGTCGAGGTCTTTCATCCTTTTTACCTTTATCCTCATCTTTATGTTCATGGTGGCTACACCCATATGTGTAAGGAGAGGATCAATGATGTGAAGAAGGGGAAGAAGAAGGGGAATCATCGCCATGATGATGTTTCTTGCCTTCTCTTCGATTGCTACGGCCCCGATCGTGGTGACAATCTAAGTGCTCGTCCTTAGCATAAGTGGTTGTTCCCTCTGTGAACAGTTGATGTTCACGGGCATCGAAACTAGGGATATGTATCATTGATCATAGGTTCTGATACCCAACCTCCTCATCATCATTAGGAGGGGAAACATCTTTTGCTAAAGAACCCATGATAAGGGGTTCCTCATCTCCTATTTCACTAAGGATGTGCAGGACCTTGCCCTTCAATAATGCATGTTGACTCTCCTGCCTTAAGTCTCTCATATGTTGGGCATCTATGGGATAATAATCCCTCATGTCAAAGTCTTCCACAACATATTCAGTGTAAAGTTCGGTCA
Source organism: Gnetum montanum (assembly GCA_015680685.1). Lineage (NCBI taxonomy): Eukaryota > Viridiplantae > Streptophyta > Gnetopsida > Gnetales > Gnetaceae > Gnetum > Gnetum montanum. The sequence goes on from MNCI01018460.1 coordinate 25,410, forward strand.
TGCCTATCTGTGCCAAGGCACGGAAAAGAATGTGAGAGATTGATTGATCTGGGGGTAACACAATGTTATCTTGCAAATCTCTCCACCGCAACTGTTCATCTTGATGGAGAATAAAAGTAAAATTAGGAATATACTCATTGGGATGAGTATATGTCATCTTGTATTGTTTAGGACTTGGCTAATTTTGGTTATGTTTTTTATGTTGCTGACTGTCTCATGTGTGGTCCTTAGGTGGTGATTGCTCTTATGAAAAGAAGGCATTGTTATTGGTGTGCTAATTTATCGTTATATAAATTTTTTCTCTTTTGATTAACCCGAAGGTTCGTTAAGGCTCACAACGATGTGAGAGATATCCCTTATGTTCTATTCGGTGCACAAACACTTAGTCCTCGGCAATGGTGCCAATGATGAATGGTGAGGTACCCCTACACTCAACCATGCGAAACGAGCGTAGCACGCACAATCCAGTCGAACTCCGTATACTAAATTCCTAAACACCCCATAGAACACTTGGGGTTAATCATTCGTTGTCTTCCTAGACTTACTTGTTGTTGTCACGGTGTATGGTTAAGTAAGTCCAAGGTATATGATTTTTATAGTCTTTCATGCTTTTATGTCTTCTATGCTAAGAGCGAAGGGTTGAGAAACTAACTAACTCTAACTAAGGACTAAGTCTAAATTAACTAGCATCAGCATCTATTCCCACTTACCGTACATACCCTGAACTATGCAACTATGGCTACCAAACACTAATCGTTACTGGGATCACCACACGTAACGCATGTGCTCAAAGTGGTCGTATTGAGGCACTTAACTAGCCTAAATGTAATGAGCATCCGATTTCTTGACTAGCCGTACACGCCCGTAGATGCTCATAATCAAGTTGTACTCATTCTGCACTCTGGGAGATAAGGGTGAGAGAATATAATCGCGATGAGTAGCCAATTCCTTGATTAGCCGTACACATTCTTCAATGCTCGTAATCAAGTCGTACTCATGCCACACTAATGCAGGTAATAAATAATAGCTAATAAATAACAAGTAATAAATCTTATTCCATGCACTGAAAGGTTTATCCACAAAGCTCATCTTTATTTCCATACACAACTTGCGTTTAGGTACAAAGCTGCTCGAATAAAGATCTGTTCACTTGGGGACTCCTACTGCGGGCAAATGGAAAATATTATATCTCTGGAGTGATCAAACTACCAGAGTTTCTCTACTTTAAGCCTAGGATGAAAAATTAGGAGAGTGCCGCCTCTTATTTATAGATTTGGTGGCAGACTGCGATATCGCATCTCATCATCTGGGGAATAGATTTTATGGAGCCTATCATACCGATGTTCAACGAAAAAGAAAATATCATCATTGCTATTGATTACTTAACCAAATAGGCTGAAGCAGCCGTAGTAATAGACTACACATCATCTACGGCTGCACGATTTGTACAACAACAAATCGTTAATAGGTTTGGTGTACCGTGTGCACTCATCTCTGACAATGGAACACATTTTATAGGTGCAACCTTTCATAAACTGATGCAATGCTTAGGGGTTGAGCATAAATTGACCATACCTTATCACCTCCAAGCTAATGGCCAAGATGAGGTTTCTAACAAGGAAATTACCAGGGTATTAATGAGAATAGTTAGCAAATTTAGGCGAGATTGGAGCACAAAACTGAATGATCCTCTCTGGGCATACCGCTCTACTTGGAAGCTTCCTACAGGCTATTCTCCCTGAGTTAGTGTATGGAAAACTACCCAAGCTTCGCATATAGAATGAGCTTCGTACACTATCCATGGCTTGTGACCTTCACCTAGACCTCGACCTAGCACAAAAACAACGGTTGGCAACTTTGAATGTGCTAGACGAGAATAGATTGGTTGCACTATCATTAAATGAGTTGCACAAGACACACAGTAAACAATGTCATGAATTAAGGATCTGAAGGTTTAGGTACCAACCAGGTGACAAGGTCCTTTACTAGAATCCCACGCACGTACGTCAGTGTACAAAATTTCAAACATTGTGGGAAGGACCCTATATTATTCATACAACCTTCCCCTCTGGAGCCATGATGATATACAATCCTGACAGCCTAGATAAAATATTACTGATTAGTGTACAATAAAAAAAACCTTTCCTTGAACCCACAATAGCCAGTACAAGTTACACCTCCACTAGCGGGCAACCTCGCTCATTATTTTGGATCTCTCCCTTACAACTCAGTCATGGGGGAAATGGCCATCTATGCTAATCATATGGGGCCCTCAGTTCTTTTAAGTTTTTTTTTTACACGTTTTTGTTTTCTAAGTTTTTGTTTTACAATTTCTTTAACTTTTCTTGTTTTTTGTTTTACAACATCATTATACTTTTCCATTATGTGTGTGTGTGTGTTCCACCTTGTAAGTTTGTTAGCCAATAAGTGTTCAGAATGATGGTATGAACTATTTTCATGTTGATTGCTAATGTTTGGTTTTACCATTAAGTCACAATGTTGATACTAAGGTATGTTTCTCTTGATGTGGTAGGCAATGAGATCACTTCATCCATCCATCCACCAGTTTCTATGGTCTCTCTTGGCTTGGAAATGTACGAGTGCCCTTCTAATAAGAACTTAAATGAATTGGTGATTAGGCATTTCTCAAACTAAGTAAGGACTCAAGGATGGAAAAGTGTATGACTTCAAGGGAACTTGATGCTTTTGTGTTGGCTGTTCTCTTGGGTTCTTGGATGTTTTCTCCTTGAGTTTTCTTTCTGTTATGATGTGTGGTTCAATAAAAATAATCAAGTCTTTGCATGGTGTGGTTCTCATGCATAAAAACACAAAAAAAAAACTAAGTGAGAATTCAAAGCACACCCCTTATATGAAATAAACTTGGGCTACAAGCACTGGTTATGGAACCAAAAGTGTTCCCTCTAACTAAGGCCCTTTTCGCTTTCCATTCTCTCCTTTGATTCGTCAGAATGGTGGTGACTCTTGGGGGAAGGCATCCTTGTTATCCAAGTGGATTGGCCGAATACATTGATGTGAAGTCACTGGATGTGGTTGGTTTGAGGCCGAACTTGGAATGGGATTTGCTAAGTCACATTAATCATGAAACACATAAGGGGCTATACACCACCTTGTTCTTGGGATTCCATTCCATCCTCTTCTCTCCACCCTTCTCTCCATTGTTCACCTCATTTCCAGTTATATCATTAGTGTATATATTTTGGTTGATGCCTTGTTTTCTTTTTGGTAAATTCTTGTAGTTAAGACTTTAACTCTTGTTCTAAATAACATTCCCGGAGCCTACGGACTCTTTGAATGTGGATTTGTCAGGGCATGAAGGGCATGAGCCTGCTTTGGGGAGGATCCATTGACATTCCTATTTGGTGCATCCATTAATGTCTTTTCCCTAACATTTGTGCAATTAACTTTCTTTTGTTCATTACCATATTGAAATCCATTTCATCGATGCTATAGTTGTCCCTTTTAATCTATCTTTCTTACTCCTTTCCTTTCTCCATTCTAATGCTACCGGAGGTTCGTGATTAGTCATGGGGGTATGGGGCCTGATTTTTTCTATTTTCTCCTAGCCCTGAATTTTTTGATTTTCTTCCTAACCCCTACACATTTGGTAGTCATCATTGATATATATCCCAATCCGTATCATCCATACCACAACTCAGCAAATGAACTTACACTGAAGCAAGGTATCAATTACATGATGATTCATTTACCCTTGCTAATATAAGGTTGTGTTGTCTGTGCAAATGGTAATCATACAACAACGGAGTTGGATTTGGAGGGAACACTTGGAATGGAGTGGCACTGGAAGCAGCTATGCAAGGAGCAAGATCGATGGAGCACTTACCAACAGACAATAGAAGATGTAATTTTGGCATTGGCAGCAGCAACACTTCTTTCTGTCTCTCTTTCTTTCTCAGCTGCCAACAAAGGTCTAATGTCATTGTAATAAGGTGTTCACCTTTCTTATCATGAACACTAGTTTTGTCAAGTCTTGTAATGATGATCCGTTCACATGTCATCCCATTAGTTCCATTCCCCTCAATAATTCCATACCTTCCCAATATTATTATAAGGAAATTGAGGACAGGTCTTCATTCAGTCATGGGGGTATGATGAGACGTGATTTGCATGAGCCGTGATATCACGTACACGATATCGCGGCCTCCACGATATCGCGTCGTCCCCTATGATATCGTGTACATGATATCACTTTCTGCCACCATATCTATAAATAAGAGGTAGCACTCCCCTTATTCATCATCCTAGGCTAGAATTAGAGAAACTCTGGTAGATTGATCACTCTAGAGATAGAATATTTTCCATGTGCCTGCAGTAAGGGTCCCCAAGTGAACGGATCTTTATTCGAGCAACATTATACCTGAACACAAGTTGTGTACCGAAATAAAGACGAGCTTTGTGGATAAACCTTGCAGTGCATGGAATAGGATTTATTACTTGTTATTTCGTACCTACTATTTATTACCTTGCACTAGCACGACATGAGTACGATTTGATTATGAGCATTTATGGATGTGTATGGCTAATCAAGGAATCAGCTGCTCATCGTGACTAGATTCTCTCACCCTCAACTTCTAGAATGTGGAATGAGTACGACTTGATTACGAGCATCTGATGATGTGTACAGCTAGTCAAGGAATGAATGCTCATTATGCTTAGGCTAGTTAAGTGCCTTAGTACAACCACTTCGAGCACATGTGTTACGCATGGTGATCCCAGTATCGATTAGCATTTGTTAGCCGCAGTTGCATAGTTCAGGGTGTGTACGGTAAGTGGGAATGGATGCTGACGCTACTTAATTTAGACTTAGTCATTACTTAGAGTTAGTTAGTTTCTCAACCCTTCACCTCGATAGCATAGGAGAAAAACATTAAAGACTATAAAAATCATATACCTTGGACTTACTTAACCATACACTATGACAACTACAAGTAAGTCTTGGAAGATGACGAATGATTAACCCTAAGTATTCCATGGGGCGTGTAGGCATTTATTCTGGGGAGTTCGACCAAATCATGCATGCTATGCTCATTTTGTATGGTTGAGTGTAGGGGTAC
>MNCI01018463.1:0-29378 GCA_015680685.1 Gnetum montanum
AGAACTAGAAGATCTCATAATATTACACATATGGCATATTCAATAGTCTCAAGTGAATCAATGAATGTTAATAAATCCATGAAATTAAAAGTCTAGAAGGAATCCATGGACAAAGAGTAAAATGCCATCCTAAGAAATAATACATCTAAATTGGTGGAAAAACCAATAGATAAAAAGGTTATTGATTATAAGTGGCTATATAAAATAAATTAAAATGAGAAAGGAGAAGTAAAAACACATGAAGAAAGACTTGTGGAAAGTGGATTTAAACAAAAGAAGCATATTGGCTATCAAGAAATGCTTTCACTGATGGCTAGATTTAAAACCATCAAGCTCATTCTCTTCATAGTATCACATAAAGATCTAAAGGTTCAACAAATGTATGTCAACTCAACATTTCTAAATGGATACATTAAAGAAGAAGTATACACCTACCATCCTAAAGGTTATGTTATCAAAGGAAAAGAGAAGTGTCCAAACTCAATAAATCTCTAAATGGCCTAAAGTAAGCATCCATGGCCTAGTTTCAAAGAATTAATGACTATCTCACTAGAAAGAATTGTCAAAATTACATGTTTAAACCAATGCTATATTTCAAGAACAAAGAAATGAATTCATCATCATATCACTATATGTAGATGACATTATCTTTATTGTTACTAATAAAAGGTTAGTAAAAGATTTCAAGAATGACATGAAAATTGAATTCAAAATAAATAACCTTAGAGAACATAGAAATTGAACTAAACCAATATAAGGAGGAAATGAAGATTTATCAAACCAAATATGAAAATTCCATAATTAAAAAATTCAATCTAGAGAATGAGAAGCTAGTCAATATTCTTTTGCCATACAATTTTAAGTAAAGATAAGAGTCCTCTCATAGATGCAACCATTATAGAACTATGATTGGATTACTTCAGTTTCTCTACAATACTAGAACATATTTAGAATATGCAACATCATACTTATCCAAATGTAGAGGTGGAAAAATTTAGTGCTAGAGGGCCAAAAATTTTAGCACATGATAGTTTAACCTTGGATCCAAACAAGCATCAGAAAAGGATTCAGAGCATCTTAAATGATTTGGCAGGTCACTTGAGAACTTAGTGGATCTGTTATTAAGCATTAAAATGTGTGGGAAATGGAAATTCTCAACATAAATAATTTAAATGATAGAGAAATAAAAAAAAGCATAATAAATACATCAAGAGCTATAAGTTTGTATTAAATGTGGAAGAAAACAAAGTTTAGAAAATATAGATTACAAGCTTTAAAAGCTAGTAGCATATTTGATGTAGAGTATGATTAGATCTGTATTTAAAAGCTCAAACAATCTGTCAAACTCTATTGATCTGCCACTTGTTCTTTTCATGAAGGTTGTTCACAACGGGTAGGTTGGTTATGATGGTTATAGACTTTTGAAATTTGCATTTCTCTGAATGTCTCTAGTTCAATCTAAGTTTGCAAAAATTTCAAAAAGTCTTGAAGATGTACAAGATGTTAGATTAAGTAGGTTGTAGCATTATTGATTTCACACTACTGATTATTGTAGTGTGTTAAATGATTTTGAAGAGTGTAATTGACAACATGTGTATGCTAGCATAATTTGGATTTTGGAAAAAATTCCAATGTAATTGGGATTTGTTATTAGCATATATGCTAGCGTTTATGAAATTTTGGGCATTGTTATGCTAGGTAATTGGCATTTCCACCACCTAGATTTGTAGCTTAGGAACCTCCAACAAATAGAGCTTTCCCTACCAATGTTGCTAACATTTTTGGGCAATTTTTCCAATGTATACCAAATTTTAGTAGCATATTTATATTTTTAGCCTCTATATGCCATGTTGAATGAGACTTTCAGGTCGTAAGTTGCAAATTACATCTTTGTGTACCAGAAACTATTCAAACTAAGCTGGAGCAAAAGTCATGAGGTGGGATTCTTAATGGGAAAATGTGCAACTATTTCTACCTTTGAAATTCCCATTAAATTACAATGTAAATACTCTAGCTATTAGGTTACATATGTAAATGCAAATTTTCTTTGGGGTGTTTCATTGTCTCCTCTTTGTTGATGGTTAGAGGAATGACCTAAGAGGCATCAGTAAGGGATATGAAACATAGTGTACTGACCGAAATCATCGGTGTAAGGCTAGAAGGGAAAACAAACACCGAAAGATCATCAAACAGACATAGATGACCCTACCTTCACCTGATGGCAAGCTAGAAAAGAAAACAAGGGCAAAGTTCCTTGGATGGTCTGCACACAAATCAACCAAGGACTTCCCTGAGCATAAACTATAGCTTACGCTGGGGTTATTCTCACTAATGATGTACGAAATGTAAACAGTAATGTACGAAATGCAAGCAGAGCATATACAGAATGGTATTGGAAAAAAAATGTAAACCAAATGTAAAATAGAGTAAATAATATAATGGCTAGAAAAATGAACTGTATTACATTGCTTAGAAAAGGTGTGCACCAGTCAAAGCATAGTTGCACATGTAGATGGCAAGTCAAGCACCAAGCCTTGGGGTGATGTCTTTCAGAAGTGCCTAGATACAAGGAGTCAAGTGTGCCCGAGTATCCAAGTATTGCTAGTCTGTGTTTCTTAAGTTGTCAGCCTTCAAAATTTCCAACCCTATTTATGTGAATTAACAGGGTATTTATAGGGTTTGGCCAGGTTTAGGCATGGAATTTATGGATGGAATCAAAGGCTGATAGATGAGAGGAAAACACATCATGTGACACGTGTTCGATGGACAACTGTATGTGAGTTGGACATGCATGAGCAAGCTACGTTCTTGACTAGATGCACTGTATCTTACAACGTGTGTCAGCTTACTCAAGCTAGCTTACGCTCATGGAAGCACATACAATTTTCGAGTGTAAGAGCCTGATGAGCTTACAAATGATAAACATTTACAATGAAAATGATAATGTACAAAAAGATAGATCAGCTCCAACTCACTTGAAACTTGTCGATCCTTGAATTAACTTCTATAAGATGTCGATGTGAGTGGGTTTGTGGCTGTTTGAGGTGTCTTCGCCTAACCAGGACTTCCAGTGTAAGTGGATTTTGTTTGGGCATGTCCTCAGCATGCTCATGCTACACTCACACTACATTCTCGCTACACTCACGCTACATTCACGCTGCACTCACATTGCCCATGTGACCTCAGTGTGACCTTAGTGTGAGTGAGCCAGAATGACATATTTTCTGAAATATTTTGATTTGTGAAGCCTGTTTCTTGAGTGAAAATATTTTCTAACTGTGGTTGACCTTGAGAGTGATCAGTAAGTCAAAAATTGAGCTTGATGTGCCTTGTTTTGGACTTCTTTTGGTAGTTCATGCTGGACTCACACTGCCAGCGTGAGTGCAGCATGACCACGGCATGAGCTACAAAGACTTGCAATTTTGGACTTGAAATTTGGAATTCTGAACGCTAGAATTTGAATTTGTCAACAATGAACCTTGAGGATGAATTGCACCTTGGAAATTAGGTCATTTCAACTTAATTTTGGGCTCTAAAAGTTGCTCACGTTGTACTCACGCTGTTACCGTGAGTGACAGCATGAGTGTGAAAATGTGGACAATTCGCCTCAAAAATTGAATTTACGAATGTTGAAACTTGAGGATGGATTACACCCTAGAAATTAGATCATTCTGACTCAGTTTTGGGGCTATCAAAGTCGGTCACACTATACTCATGCTGCCAGCATGACCTCAGCGTGACCACAGCGTTAGTAAGAGAATTTGCACTTTTTGACTTGAAATTTAAATCCCTGAAAGCTAGAACTTTGAACTAGGCATAATAGTAACCCTTGAGAGTGCCTTGAACCCTAAGACTGAGCCACCTTTGACTTGATTCTGATGCCATTTGGAGTTGCTCATGCTGAGGGCAAGCTAGATTGACAAGCCAAGCGTCAGCAAGCTGGATTGAGCAAGTTGGGCATGAGTTCCATGCCTTAGTCAAATTTTTGCTTTCCAAAAACTAAAAGGGCTCTGGGTCATTCTTGTTGCAAAGTGTTAGGCAAAAATTAGTGGTCTTTCATTGGTCCCTCTTTGTTGATGTCTATAGGAATCCACCCGAGAGGCATCAACAAAGAAGTGCAAAACACCATGAACAACCAAGCATCAAGCATTAATCATCGATCCTTGGCTGGATGTCATCACACCATGTTCAAAAGTACATGGGATTGGGGAAGTGCAATTCAAGATGCAAGGGGATTGGTTGTAACCAAGGGGAAGCCAGAAGTTGATCAAGGGTTATAATTGCTATTGGGATTGTGGGAGAGAACTGCTCTCACGTGAATGAGCTATATCTTTGATCCTTGTTAATATCCAGTGTTTGGCAGACTCGGAGCCAAGACATAGGAAGTGCTTTCTTTGGAGAAACAGGACTCTTATAGAGTGTTTATGGGGCCCGTTGTAAACAACCAAAGCCACACAATGATGTGCAACATGATCTCTTTGAGACAAGAGTGTAACTATTTTTCCACGACAATTGCCTTCTTGCCTGGGGCTTGGAAGGGAAGAGCCAATGGTCTTTGGTTTATGATGTCAATGGGGTCATGAAGATCCTTTTCCATGCTTTTTTCTCTTTGACCTTTTCATTATTTTTCTTTTTGTTTGTTGCTTCTTTTCTTTTGTTTTTCTTATTCTCTTTGGTCTTTTTGAAAGAGCTTGCTTTTAGTGCTATGCTCGTGTTCTAGCACTTACATTTTGTATTTTGTATCATGTATACTGTGTTTTGCATTGCAACTGCTTAGAGAGTTACAGTGTGCAACAGTGTATCACGAGCTTTGAGGTGAGTAGGGAATGTAATTGAATAGGATAAGGGGGCATGATGGGGAAATAGGGAATGTATCAGGAGTTAGGAATGTACTTATGAATAGATTGATTAACCAAGTTACATGCATCAGGAAGAATGTAATACCTTGTCATCATGATGAAGTGCATCTATGTGTGAATGCCTCAGGCGTGTCATCCTGCAAACACAACTCCAAGAAGACAAGAAAAACACAAATGAATCGATTAACTAAGCACTTTAAATAAGGAGATGGAGCCACCATGTGCAATTTTCAAAGTGGGTGGAATCATGAGCAACATCGCCTTCATTAGGATCCATAAGCCAAATTATGCAACAAGTCTTTGTGGAACATGTACGACTAATTGCATCAACACATCTTTTGAATTTTTTCCTGTTCGTCGATGATGTCACCAGTTTATAGTCGTAGCGAACTGTTGCAGGTTAGTTTCACATCATAACCCTTTGTACAGTGCTAGTTTAGCAGCGTAGCAGACAGTGCATTGCTAGTTTATAGTCATAGTAGACTATGAAGAGGCAAACCGGTTTATAGTCTTAGTGGACTCTGGATGCTAGTTTCACGTCATGGTGAACAGATGTGGTACTTTAGCATTGTACCGGACAGAGCTCTGTGGTGTCATTTTATTGTCATAACTCCAGGACATTTATGTGGTACCAATTTCAACTCATAGCCCCAGGACTGTTCTATGGTATTAGTTTTAAGTCATGATGCTAGGATTGTTCTGTGGTATCAGTTTTAAGTCATAATGCCAGGACTGTTATGTGGTATTAGTTTTTAAGTCATAATGCCAGGACTGTTATATGGTATCAGTTTTAAGTCATAATGCCAGGACTATTCTGTGGTATTAGTTTTAAGTCATAATGCCAGGACTGTTATGTGGTATCAATTTTAAGTCTTAATGCCAGGACTATTTTGTACCTCAAGTTCATCAGACATTGTACCGTTTCAGGTATAGGTGATTTATAGGATTAGCGAACTCATTCCCAACCATGTCAGCAAGTTTGTATGCTCCATTATTGTACACCTTAGTGACTAAGTAAGGCCCTTTCTAGTTAGCTGAGAATTTAACTAAATGTTCATGGACAACCTTAAGGACTAAGTCTACTTCTTTAATCGGGCATTTATGCAAATTATGTTTGTGTCGTTGCCACTGTTGTTTTTGGTACCACTCGATCTGTTCAAGCATCCACACATGTTCCTCCTCCACCAAGTCAAGGTCAGCAATGCACAGTTCATTACTTTGGCTTTCATCGAGGAGGCCTGAGAGAGCTATTCGCAATGAGGGAACCTGTAGCTCCAAAGGTAAAAGAGCTTCAGATCCATATACAAGACTATATAGAGTTTTACCTGTAGATGTTTGAGGTGTCATTTTGTATGCTCATAATGTGTAGACTAGTTATTCATGCCATCACCTTTTGCTTTGATTCAACATTGTTTTCAGCACCATGATGATAGTTTTGTTTGTAGCCTATTCTTGGCCATTGCTCTATGGGTAGTAAGGTGACGAGAATGCATGTTTAATACCCAAGCTTTCACAGAAGCTTTTAGTATCCGCACTGCTGAACTGTGGCCCATTATCAGTAATAATGGTCATTGGAATACCAAAACAGGTAACGATGTTTTCTATTATGAATGTGCAAATGTGTTTAGAAGTGGTTTTCATAAGAGGAATTTCTTCTACTCATTTTGTGAAGTATTCAATTGCAGTGATAATAAAGCTATGTCCTGCGGAGGATGATGGCGTTATCGGTCCAATTAAGTCTAATCCCCATTTTTGGAATGGCCATGTGATTTTTGTTGTGTGTAATTCGTTAGGTGGCACATGTATTAGGTTACCATGCCTTTGGCAAATGTCACATGTCCTGATCTTGGAGATGCAATCGTACTCCATGTGTGGCCAGTAGTAGCCTAAGTGGCTAATCTTTCTTGCCATTACTTTAGGTGATATGTGCCCTCCACAAAGTACTTCATGGACTTGTTCTACGATCGTTTGACCGTTGATGCTACTAATGCACATCAGCAAAATTCCTTCAAAGGATTTGCGACACAATGTGTCCCCTTGTAACACATATTGCCAAGAGCATTTTAACATGATGTCCTTTTGTGCGTTTCTCAAGTGTTGTGGAGGTTTTCCTATTAGAAGGTATTCTTTGATGTCATCGTACCATTCTATTGTGTGTGTTCTGCTAACAGATGCTATAGGCATTTTTTCAAGAGTGTTAGTTATAGGTTCGACAAAACTTGTTATAGAGCTAGGCAACACATGGAACATTTCGGGTGTCATGTTTAAGGCTAGTGTAGCAAGTGCATCGACAATGGTGTTTTTGCTTCTAGGGACATGTTGTATATCGACTTCTACTAGTCGCCTCAACAAATGTTTAGTCAAATCACAATAAGGTTACAAATGGAGAACTTTGCATGCGTAAATTTCAGTGACTTGATTAATGACTAACTATGAATCACCTCGAACTACAAAGCGTGTGATTCCTAAAGTCAATGCTACTTGAAGACCTATGAGAAGACCTTCATATTCTGCCACATTATTGGTACAAGGAAAGGTTATTCGGTAGGTGAAGGGTTGGATCTCTCTAGAGGGGTATGTTAAAATGGTTGCAGCACTTCCTCCTTGGGAAGTTGAAGCTCCATCAAAATAGAGGATTGCCTCATAGTTGTCAGGTACGGTGTCTATACTATTAACATTCTCATCAGGGAATTCAAGGTTTATCATTGCTTGATCATGCGTTGGTGAGGCGGTTAATTATGTGACTATTGCTTGACCTTTTGTGGAAGATTGAGCAACATAGTGTAGGTCAAACTCTGTGATCATTGATTTCCACCTAGCTATCCTACTCGACTCATAGATGTTGTTAGTGATGGCACAGAGTACATTATCCTTGCAAATGATGTAAACTTGATTACGGAAGAGAATGCCGCCATTTTTTTAAGAAGAAGACAAGGGCAATGCATGATTTCTCTATGTCATTATATCATTGTTCATAGGAAATTAAAGCATGGCTTAGGTAATATACCGGGATCTCGACTCCATCTTGACATTTTTGACAAAGCATCGATGCAATGGAAAAATCAAAAGTTGCAAGGTAGATGTAAAAGGGTTTATAGCTTTGTAGGGGATAAATAGTCAGTAGTTGGGATAACTCTTATTTTATGTTCTCGAATGCTTCCTGACATTGTTGGGTCCATTGGAAATGCACATTTTTTGTACTAGGTGCTGCATAGGTCTCAACTTATCTGTCAGCCTCTCAATAAAGCATCTTATGAACTGTAGTCTACCTTGGAGACCACATAGTTCTGTAAGGCCTTTTGGTGGTTGCATGTTAATTATTGCCTTAACCTTATTAGGGTCTACCTGTATTCTTGTTTCAAAGACTATGAAACCAAGCATCTTTCCTATTTTGACACCAAAGACACACTTCTTTGGATTGAGTCTAAGGTCATATTTGAGACAACGTTTAAGCACTAGGTCAAGATCTTTTGCATGTTGTTCAATTATTTTAGATTTAACCATGATATCGTCAACATAATCATTGAGAAAATTGAGCATGTAATCACTAAATATATATGTCATTGCTTGTTGATATGTAGCTCCTACATTTTTAAGGCCAAATGACATCATCATATAGTAGAATGTGCCCCAAGGTGTGATAAAAGTTGTTCTGAGTTGATGTTATGGATTGATCCTTATTTGATTGTATCATAAAAATCCATCCATAAAGGATAATAGTGCATGTCCGATAGTTGTGTCAATAAGTTGATTGATGCTATGTAGCGGGAAGTCATCCTTTATAGTGGCTATGTTAAGATCATGGAAGTCAATACATATGCGTATACTACCATTCTTCTTAGAGACTATGACAATGTTTGATACCCAGTCGGAATAGTTAACGGCCTAGATGAAACCGGCTTGGTAGAGCTTTGTGATTTTAGCACGGACTACTAACGCCACCTCGGGTCTAACCTTTCGTGCTTTTTGCTTCACCAGTTTGACCTTTTCATCAAGGATAATATTGTGTTGGATGATTCGAGGGTCTAATCCTGGCATGTCGGTATACGACCATGAAAATGTTTTTATGTTGTCTTTCAGTACTTGAGTGACGTAACCGACAAGTTGTGAGTCTAGTAGGACACTTAATTTCAATGCTCTACCTTTGCCATTGAATGTAGTAATGGGGATTTCAACTAGAAGATCTTCAATGATATTATCAGCTTCTAGATCCAAAGTCTTAGTCACATTTTTAGGCCCTTTTGATGTTTCTTGAGTGGAGGCTATTAAATTAGTATAGGTGGATGGGTCTAGATCCAACGAATCTAGATTGATTGCTCTTTTTACCTCCCTGTATGGTCCACTGAGAGACAATTTTGAAAGGATATTCTTGGTAGTCATGTGTTTGCTCCTACCACTTTAAACCAGGAGCGAAGTAAGAGACATCCCCTTGATGAAAGAATTACTAAATGTAAATGAACATAGGGTAGTCAAACTATGTACTGACAAAATTGGGGGATGCAACAGTTGTTATGGCAATTTTAGGCCATACCGGGCCAATAGTATTCATGTTGACTTGTCATTTTGAATGTGTATGCAGCATTTTTAAATTTCAAATTTTTGTGCGAAAAATTAGTTTATGAGGCTTTAAAATTATGTGGATTTTTATGTGTTTATATATGTGTGTAGATTTTGTTTTTATTTTTTATTTTTTCTTGATTTCAACTTTTCATCCCTTCCTTTGCATAATAATAACTTTCTTTGGCCTCATCTCCAGAGGCTAGAATAACGAGGAATATAGGCCAACATAAAACAAAGATGACATAAATGAAAAAAAAATTAAACATGGTAAAATTTAAATAAATAAAATAAGAGAAAACTAAACTAAGTTGGGAATGAAAATTTGAGGTTTTAAAAGGGGGTTTTGAAGTGAAGGGGCATTGTTCGTGCTAGCATGAGTTTTTGGACTGCAGCGTGAGCTATAGCACCAGCGTCAATCTGAGCAAGGAAACCATGAAGGACAAGGGCAGAGGAAAAGCAAGCCAAGACAAAGGGAAGAGGCAAGTAGATTTGGCATTTGTGGAGGAGAGTGAAGAGCTTTTCCAGCGTCTCCCCCAAGCTAGGATTCCAACGTGGGGTGGGGCCCTGCATAGGTAGATTTATTTTCTTTTTCTTTTCTCCAGCATTGGTAAACAGCGTTAGCTAGGGTAGAATTTTATGATTGCAATTTTGGTTTTGTTTCAATGTTTATTTGAGATTTTTGGCTCACTATTCTTGATTTTCATGGTGTCAACATGAGTGCCTAGGGCATGTGTGCAGGGCATGAGTGCCCAAGGAAATGTAGGACGTGGGTGCAAGTTATAATTTTTTGATTTTTTTTCATTTTGGGACGAGTGCGTCGTGAGTGTTAGGAATATCCTAGACAGCATGAGCCTTTTCCTAGGTAGCATTTTCTTTTTCATTAGGGCCTCTTTGCAGCATGATTTCAAGCTTCATAGTGCAGTGTGAATTCTAGATTTTTTGTTGGGTAGCATGACTGCTAGGAAAAAGTTGGTTTTCCTTTTACTTGTAGCGTGAACCACATTGTTGGGGAGGTTTCTAGCATGACTGGTAGCTTTCCTGGGCAATGTTCATTTTTTTCTATGCAATGTGACCACTGGTGTCTTGGGCAGCGTGAGCACAAGACAAGGGTTCCAGGGCAGTGTGAGCTGTAGGTTCCCTAGTCTGGAATGTGAGTTCTATGGGAGATAGGCATCGTGGGTTGCTGGAACAGGCCCTGATTTCCTACAGTGTGAGTTGCTGGGAATGGGCCCCAATGTGAGTTGCTAGGAATAGGCCCCAGCATGGGTGTGGGCCTAGAAGGTCAACGTGAGTTTAGGATAGCAAGGCTAGTGTGAGTTTGGGATAGGCCCCACCTTTGAGTCACTCGGGAGGCTGTAGCGTGAGTTGTGGGAGGGGTTACCTCCAACATGAGTGTCCAGGTTCTCCTTTGCTGAGACACGAAAATGTAAAGTGCTTGCCAAGATGTTTGTTATTTGCTAATTTTTATGTTTATATCATTTATTATTTTCCTGAGACTAATGATTTAAACATTATTTTAGTGAGTGTTCATGTTCTATACTTGTGTGTGGATTTACTGTGAAATAGATTTCAATGTACCCTAGTGAGCTTCAGATACACTAAATAGATATTGGTGTCCTTGTCTCTTGGGATGAAGTTGTGAATTTAAATTTATGTGTTTGATTTATATGATTTCATACTAACATTAGCACTTAGACTTTTTACTTACCTAATATCTTGGTTGTATGTAGGGGACCTAAATCTTCTCTTCTTGTGGTTGAGCTTGTTGGCGTACTTGCTTGGTTTGGCCCCTTTGGAATGGACATACCTCCCTATGACATGTGCATTGGGCCCCATGTGATATGGTTCCACCCCAGTGTTAGTTTGTGTTTGTCATTCATCTTGCAAAATTTTAGTGTGGTTATATGATCTCACTTGAGTGAATAGTTGGCTCGTGATATCATCAAGACAATGTTGCCCAGGTCTACACAAGGCATGCTTGCCTTTATTACTAATATTGATAAGGGATGTTTTAGGGTTGAGGGAGGCCCTGCTGAGGGTCCTAGATCTACATGTCCCTTAACTCGTGTGTGGGAGTTGCCTACTTGTATTCATTACAATAGTAGCAACACACTTTTCTTAGCCTTTTGTGTGCACACTCTATTCCAAAACCCACTTGGGACAGTATATAGAGTGGACAGGTGTGCTCCTTTATGCCTTTAATTTTTTATTTCCTTTTAAATTTTATGTCCTAGAATTAGATTAAACCCTAGCATTTCATCAACCACTACAAACTCAGCTGATGTGGGGAATTGATCCCCAGCTATAAAATCCAAGGTAACCATACCTTTCATTCCAACACGGGAACCACTGAAGGATTTTAGGAAAGAATTTGTCGTGGGTTTTATTTGTTCAGTAAGTCCTAGTTTTTTGATGATAGGAAAAGGTATTCCGTTTGTCGCCACACTGTTATTAACATGCATCCTACATATCTTGAAATGATTGACCTGTATCATTATGAACATGGGGGCTATGGTGACTTCTCCTATTTTCTCATCTAGCTTAATGTCCTTACCACAAAAGTCTAGGGATGTAGTCTTTGATTCCTGAGGTTGCAGGGACAATACTACATAAATGGATGGTTCATCTGTAGAAAGGTCCTCACTAACAGGGATCAAAGTCATCATTCGTACAAGAGCTTCTTGATGTACTAGTGAAGTCATTACTAGGTCATATAGACTTAAAGAAGTGTTCTTTTGTTTTAAGGCCTATGTAACTTGGGTCAACACGCTTGCTAGGTCTTTATCGTTTGGGGCACCCTTGTCTGTGGAGATTTGGTCCATTTAACCCAGCATTCGTATTTCTCATGGAGGAATTTTGGCATTGGTAACTAAATTTTCTGGGTTCAGGACACCACCCGTGACATTATCCTTGTTTTGATGAATCGTACTAGGCTCATTAATGGATGGACCCATGGAAACAACATTTAGCGGTGTAGATTTTAGTGGTCTTAATTTGTGCTCATGGTTTTCTCTTTCCAAGCACTCTCTTGTTAGCCTATCGGTAAGATGTTCTTGCAGAGGTCGCAGGGGAATGGAGGTGGGTTGTGTGTCAAGGTGTTTTGGCACCTGGATCACAAAGGGAATGGGTCAATTTTCAGATGGTGTGCTTGTTGTTGCAACGAAAGTAGGTATGTGGATGACGAATGGTTTTTGTGGTGAAGGGAATGTGCGTATGATGAAAGGAGTTTGAGGAGATGTTAGGGTAGATGTGTTTTCTGAAGGCCTAAGAATCACAAAAGGTTTTCGCGGGATGTCTTATCTATTCTCCACATGGATAGTATTAATCACATATGATGCATCATTAGTATTAAGAGGATCCTTGTAAACTCCCATGGGTTGGTTTTGGGGTCTTATTGGGTTTGCCTCGTCAAATACTACTTCACCCTTGTCAATCATGCGTTGTATATCCTATTTCAAGGTGAAACAGTAATCAGTCCCATGACCGCACCATTGGTGATATTCATAAAACCTATCCAACCTAAAGCCTCTTGGAATGGGGGGTTCATTAGCTGTTGCTAAGGCTGGGTTCTTGGCTAACTCACAAAATCAATCATGTTTTTGAGACACTGTGGAAGACATTTGTTTATGTTTCATTAACCCAGCCTTTAGAAGTTGATTAAGAAATTGTGAAGGCTTCATAGGCAAGGGTGTATATTGAGTGGGGTCTTTTCTTTTGAATGTACGGGCATGACCCATGTTTTCTATTTGATGAAGGTTAGGGTATAGGCATGGGTGTGTTTCTCTCATGGCCGTTTGGGGTGGCAGTTTGTTTTCCCTTTTGTCCTGGATGGTTAGGTCGGGTTGTCTCTGCTACCACTGCTACCATCATTTTGGATTTATCTTTCCTTGTATGTTGGCTCCTAAAGGTCAAGTAAGCTAGGTCATTACTTGTTTGTGTCACCTCTTCCATGTCCTTAATTTGCACAAATGCTTAGCTCAAGGTACAGGCTTTCAAATAATAAAGTTTTGAATTAATAAAGTCATTCACGACCGCCTTAAGGATGGTAAGCAGATATGTTTCAGGGATGGGCTTATGAAGATCATTCAAGGTTGCACTCTACCTTTGGATAAATTTATGTGGTGGCTCTAATGGCGCTTGTTTAATCTGAATCAAGCTATCCAACGTGGCTTCAAGCTTTAGATTGTATTTGAAACGGGTGACAAACTAGTGCAACAAGTCCTCTAGAGAAGATATGGAGCTATGGGGTAAAGCTTGGTACTAGTCTAAGGCTTTTCACATTAAGGACATAGCAAACACATGCAAAATTACATGAGGCCATGCCTGAAGCAATAGACATTTTGTTCGAAATGTTACTAGGTGAGTGTTTGGATCTCCCTCTCCATTGTACTTAGTTAGCTAGGGTAATGAGACTTCTTTTGACAGGGTTAATGGGGAAACTAAGGGGTCAATTGGATCATCTTGGTAGAAATCTAGTACTCTAACTTCCTCAGTGTTCACAGTTTTAAGGTGCTTTAATTCTTCTGCTAACAAGTGCATCATTTTCTTCGTGTTTGCCCACTCTTGGGTAGTAGGCAGACCGACGGGTTGGGTGGATTATGGTTGATAATAATTTAATTGTTGCATCATTTGTGGAAAGAGAGATTTCTGGACTATTGTTTGCTATGGTGGAGCAACATTCATAGATGAGACTGCACAGTGTGGTACACTATAATGAGTAGGTTGGTGGTGTTGAACCACTACTGAAACACACTGCCCAACCACAAGTTGCTGGTGACAGCTTGAACATGTTGGGCCAAAGTGTTCAATGGTGCTCCATGAATTTGCACTTGTAGTATGTAATGGGTGGACGTGGAAGCTGGTATAACTAATGGCATCCCAATCACATGAGGTCGAAAGGTCGATCCTGCATTAGTTTGGGGAGGGAGTTCTTGGGATTGTACTTGTTGCGGTATGATGGAAGCGGACGTATCAGATTGAATGTTGAGCCTAGAGAAGATGGGAATGGAGGTGGGTACTTCTTAGAAAGAAGCTGATGGTGGAAGTATAGTCTCTTCTAGGAAGGGTTAGAATAATGGGTTTGTATTGGCATGGGGACTGATGGTATGGTATGAATCTCCATGCTCAAATTAGGCTGCGAAGTCATCCTCCTCATCTTCACTCTAAGGCTCTATTGAAGGTGGTTGTAAGGCTTGAATTCTTGCCATGAGAAGCTAGGATATGAGTTTATGATGGTGTTTAGATAGAGGGATTATATCATATGCTGAAGGGATGAACTCACGACCTCCTTTGTGAATAAGCTCATAGTTTCATTTCGCCTCTCTTTCTAAACAATCGATGGGCAGGTTGGCTTGGATCTTGACACAAATGAACTTATACTATTCATGTGTGAGATTTGCATAAGTAGGGTCTTTGCCCTGTAGCCTCAGTAACTAGTGTGTAAGGCCTTGGGAGTTTATTTGTTCAATAACAGTTATGGGTTCTATAGCAGTCACAGGGTTCGAGGTTTCAACCCCAAAGTTAAAGATTGGCAGGGTCACTAGGTTGATCTGGGAGGATTCCATAGTAAGTGTGAGTAAACTAGGCATGACTAGTTGAGTGTGACTAACTGACAGTGTGAGTAGCTATAGTGTGAGCTAGCATGACAACCTGAGCTAATAGATAGCGTGAGCTGCCAGATAGTGTGAGCTAGCATGAGCTAACAGAAAGAGTGAGCTAGCATGAGTAGGTTGACAGCATAAGGTATCTGAGGGATAGAGTGAGTAGTTCAAGCTGAACTTGTATAAGCTATCATGACATGCTAGGCAAGTGGTGAGAGAAGCTCAATGTGAATGATCAGTGGTGGTGGTGGAACGTTACTTGGTAGACTATCAACGAAAGAGCTTCTTTAACTAGCATGTGTACACTATTTTTGGTTCTGATGGTGGATTTGCAGAGTTTAAAGTGCTCGTCGTAAGAGTTTCAAAAGTTTGTAGTCTCGATTAACATAAGAATTTTTGTAGGTGGCCCTCCTTCTAGCACCAATTTACTATACTTACCGAAATTGTCGGTGTAAGGCTGGAAGGGAAAACAAACATCAAAAGATCATCGGCCAGACACAGCTGACCCTGCCTTTTCCTGAGGGCAAGCTAGAAAAGGAAATGAAGGTAGAGTTCCTTGGATGGTTTGCACACAAAAAAACCAAGGACTTCCTTGAGCGTAAACTATAGCTTGCGCTGGGGTTATCGTAACTAATGATGTAAAAAATGTAAATAGTAATGTACAAAATGCAAACAAAGCGTATATAGAATGGTATTGCAAACAAAATGTAAACCAAATGTAAAATAGAGTAAACAATATAATGGCTAGCAAAATGAATTGTATTGTATTGCTTAGAAAGGGTGTGCATTGGTCAAAGCATAGCTACACATGTAGATGGCAGGTCAAGTGCCAAGCCCCGGGGTGATGTATTTCAAAAGTGCCTAGATACAAGGAGTCAAGTGTGCCCGAGCATCCAAGGATTGTTGGTCTGTGTTTCTTAAGTTGTCAGCCTTTAAAATTTCCAACCCTATTTATGTGAATTAACAGGGTATTTATAGGGTTTGGCTAGGTTCAGGCATGGAATTTATGGATGGAATCAATGACTGAGAGATGAGAGGAAAATGGATCGTGTGACACGTGTCCGATGGAAAACTGTATGTAAGTTGGACATGCAAGGGCAAGCTACATTCTTGACCAAATGCACTGTATCTTACAACATGTGTTAGCTTACTCAAGCTAGCTTACAAATGATGAACATTTACAATGATAATTATAATGTACAACAAGATAGATCAGCTCTGGCTCGCTTGAAACTTGTCAATCCATGAATTGACTACTACAGGATGTCAATGTAAGTGGCTTTATGGTTGTTTGAGGTATCTTCACCTAACTAGGACTTCCAACGTGAGTTGACTTTCTTTGGCCGTGTCCTCAACGTGCTCACGCTACACTCACGCTACATGCACGTTGCCCGTGTGACCTCAACGTGACCTTAGCGTGAGTAAGCTAGAATGACATACTTTCCACAACATTTTTATTTTTGAAGCATGTTTCTTGAATGCAACTATTTTCTGACTGTGGTTGACCTTGAGAGTGATCTGCAAGTTAGAAATTGAGCTTGATGTGCCTTGTTTTGGACTTCTTTTGGTAGCTCACACGGGACTCACGCTAGACTCCAAGTTTTAGCATTTGTGGATAATTTGCCTCAAAATTTGAATCCACAAATGCTAAAACTTGGAGTGGACATTACTGGCCCTTGAGGATGGCTTACACCCTAGAAATCAGATCATTCAGACTCAGTTTTGGGGCTTTCATTGTCAATCACACGGTACTCATGCTACCAGCTTGACTTCAGTGTGACCACAGTGTGAGTGAGAAAATTTGCACTTTTTGACCTAAAATTTGAATCCCTGAATGCTGAAACTTTGAACTTGGCACAACAGTGACCCTTGAGAATGCCTTGCACCCTTAGACTGAGCCACCTTTGACTTGATTCTGACGCCATTTGGAGTTGCCCATGCTGAGGGCAAGCTAGCTTGACAAGCCAAGCGTGAGCAAGCTGGCTTGAGAAAGTTAGGCATGAGTTCCATGCCTTAGTCAAATGTTTTCTTTTCAAAAACTAAAAGGCTCTGGGTCATTCTCGTTTCAAAGTGTTAGGCTGAAATTAGTGGTGTTTCACATAGCTACAAGTTCATCACCAACATTTCCTCTCCACACTTGATCTATAGTTTTTAAACTATGCCAAGGAATGCTCATGATGGTGAAATGATGTCATTGGGGAATGTTATGAGTTTAATGTAAGATGAAGGTCATATTGGTTATTAGAAGGTTAACAAGGAATTCCAAATGTTGAGATGATGGCCATGACGTGATGTTGACATGTCTCATTGAAAAATTCTTCATGTTTGGCTTCTTGAACTACTGAATACTTGATGATGTCTTAGGGGAGCCAACACTCCATTCTTAGACTTCTTAGGCCATCTACCTCCTCCTTTTTTTTTTGTTCAAACCCACGTGTTTGACGTTAGGCTACATTGGCCTCTTGGCTTCCTGGCAATTTGCTTCCCTTCATTTTTTATGGGGTAAACCCTTCATTGGGTTTCATTGCCAAGGCCAAATGTTGTTTTCTCACTTGAATGATTTGTATTACACGTAGTGAACTTGATTTCTATTTTCTTCCCAAATGAGATGTGTTACACTTGGCAAACTAGATTTCTACCTTCTCCCTAAATGAGATGTGTTATATTTAATGAATTGGACTAATGAAGCATATCAAAGGAGATGGCACAAGGCCATGATGTGTGAATATCAAACATATGGTTTCCATTGTTAACAAGGTAAGGGAGGCCATCATTTGGCTACTGGAATATGGCTCAAGAGGAGTAATGGAAGTGATGTGAGGTACGCACTATTGGTGCAGTTGATCAAGCTAATTGAATCTTGTGTCTCAAGGTCACATGGTAACTTACTACCATGATGAATCATACCTTTTCAATGAATTTAGGCTCATCCTCCAATACCACTATAAGAGGATAAAAATCAAGTCAAAGAATACATGTGATTAAAATATATTTGCATAAGGCCACCATGGGATAATAGGTGGACATAGGCTATTATTGGTTATAAGAAGCAGAATATGAGAAATTTGTATTTTTGTTTCATAGACTTGTACAAAGTTTGTAGCTCTTTGTAACATCAAAATAAGTTATAAGAGGTTACACCAGCTTGCTTGCTATAGACTATAATAGTTGCCAACATTGATAATTTGTCCAAACCTATGAACAAAAGGTCAACCACAGTAAAAGAAAACATGTGAATGGTAGATGTAATCAAGGGCTATTTAGCAACTTTAATGTTATCTTGAAAGGATTTGATGATATCTTAAGCAAGCATAGATTTTTTCAAGGAACTTGGTATCATGCATTTTCTCCTCACCATCATGGTTTAGATGGGATTTTTAGCCAAGGACCCTTCATGATGTCTCTAGCTTTACAGTCAACAGTAATCAGGCTACTTCAAGATATTGAGGCCACATGGTAGAATGGTTTTTAGGCCTAAGGTTTAGATATTTAATGTTCACTTGGTTTAATAACATCATGAGAAGGGTTTATTTGGGCTTTAAATTTGGTCAAATTTTCTTCCTTATCCTTGTAGCTCATTCTTGCATGTTAACATGAGAACATCAAGTAGCATCTTCATGATAAAATTGTTAAACAATGTTGAAATATTGCAAAACATTGTAACAATAGAGTAAAAAAAAAGGCCAAATAGGATCAAAACAAAGTAAAACTATGCTAAACAAGATAAGGAAGTGTCACTACTAGGCAAAAAAGTTAAAATAAGGGAAAAGAAAAGTAGAAATAAGGCATGCAAAGTAAAAATAAGGTTAAAATAAAATAAAATATGGTAAACAAAGTTAAATAACAAAAATTAGTATTAATAATTAAATTATATATATTTTTAGTCATTTTTTATTTGAAATTGATGAAAATTTAATAAAATAGGCTACAAATTGTCAAAATTAGGAAACCAACAAGCTACAAATTTTCAAAACTAAGAAAAAAAAAAGCTTTAGATTGTTAAATTAATAAGTTTTCAAAGTCAAACTAGTGTAGTAAGATAAAACATTACTATTTTATATTATGTAGAGGCCATGGTGAGTTCAATGTATCATGTAAATTACAAGAGTATTTTTTTATGCATTCTTATGTATGCTTTTTTGCATCCTACCATAGCATACTTAAGTTAGGTTTTTAGCATGTAAATTTAAAATAGTAATTTTTTATGCATATACTCTTTTGTATACTCCCATAGTGTACAGAACTTGAAAATTAAAATAGTAATTTTTTGTGGTAGGGTAGGGTCATCCTTATCTGGTTTGCCCCTACTAGAGGCAAGCTGCAAAGGCCAAGCCAATTCATGGATGCCACGATAGGGAAAGAGGAAAATCCATCATTAACAGGAACAAAGTGTGATAAATTTAGGAAGTGGCACAATGCATGTGAGGGCTTTCTCTAGCCATGGTGCATGGTCTTGGAAGGGCTATGTGGTTGTGCACAAGTTACTCTACACTACCAATCAGCACCATAAATAGCCATGGTGGCGATTGGCCTTACCCTTGGGGTTAAGGACTAAGCTTTCATTTTTATTTATTTATTTTTGGCTACCTCAAGAGCAGTATCATACAGTTTAGAAAATAGCATACCTTGCCAATGTTAAGCTTCTTCCAAGTCTTTACTATTAAATTTTCTCCTTCCAAGAAGCAACCAAAAATATTTTGTTCTTACATGCAAGAAAATGGGGATACTCAAAATCTATAAGCATCATTGTAACCTTGGTCAAATCTCATAAATAATTTGGTTGTCACTACTTCAAGTAATTTGCAATAATGTGATTACAAAATATCTTTCTCTTTTTTGGTTGGGGGGTGTCGAACCCAAAAATAAGTTTTATTAAAAGTAAAAGAGTATCAAATAAATAAATCACATTAAGTCATGGAGATAAAAAAATAAGGAAAACTTAGATTACCAAGGATGAAACTTTAGGAAACATCCTCCTCAATAACTAATTGTGAAATGAAGAAACCCAATCTGGGGAACTACCATCCACTAAGACCAACTGACCTAGTACAAGAGAAAGAGTGGCAAAAATTTGGATGAGGTAGAAACTGCTTGATAATAAAAAAAGAGACTTCCATTTAATGACTCAACTAAATTTTAAGAAGAGAAGCTTCTATGTAGAGATTCCTATTGAAGAAGGTTGCTTGAATGTGCAAGTCTTTCCTAAGGCTACATGAGATGAATCAACTGATGAATATCAATTTTGAACTTTGATGCTTGAAATTTGAGTTGGAAATGAAGAAGGCAAAAGATTTGGAATTTCTCCATCATTGTTAGATGACATATATTAGAATATTCAATCCTTTGAAAGATAACATTACATATACACTTCCAAATATAATATAGAATAATAGGCCTAATAACTTTCCACAAAAATTTGAAATTAGCATAAGTGGTGGTCAAAAAGAAAAATATAACATCATCTTAAGATATCTTACATGATGGAATAGCTTTGGAAGCCCATTTCAACATGTGTTATGCAAAGGGGCAATGCCAAAACACATGAAGAAAATCCTCTTTACCACCACAGAGAGGACAAGTAGGATTATGAATCCCAAGATATTTGAGACATTTATCGATAGGTAAGCCATGGTGAAGAAGACACTAGAGGAATTGCTTAATTTTAGAGAGAGTCAATAGTTTCCAAATATGTTGGAAGAGGAGGATCTAGATTTGGTCTAACCCTTGTTTATGCCAAGACTTGTTACACTGTTGAATGATACTTGTTGAGTCATGAAAAAGTTGAAAGGGGACATGTGGCTTATAAGGTAGAATTTTTGACCAATTAATCCATTGAAGGTCATGAAAAGTATTTTGCACAAAAATTTCTAGCTGCAAATGGCAATGAATAAGGTATAAACTTGAGCCATGAAATGGTGCATTACTTTAGATGTCCCATACAGATTATTAAACTCATCATTAGAAATCCATTGATTGGCAAGTCTAAGAAAACTCAGAGAAATAACTTCCTTCCAATACCAAGGGGTAGCAACCTTAGCATTTGTAATGGCAAGGGGAATGGGTGACAAAGGTAACCATCATGGACACAACTTAGAGAGAAGAGTAGGATTGATCTTGACATTAGTCTAATATATATAACAGTGCAGAATTTTCCAAGCCCTCCGAATGCTTTTTAAAACATGAGATTTGAGAATAATGATAGTGTGGGGAAAAAGGATCTTGTTAATGAAGTGGCTTCCTTTCTAGAATGGCTTATTTTTAGGAAACACTTATTGAAGTCGTACCTTTCTCATTGATTTAAAACTAGCCCTCTTATGTCACTGCATATTTTACTTTTACAATTATTTTGAAAAATGACATAGGAGACTCTATACCAATGTAAATAGTATTATGATATTGATCATATGGTGTTTCTACTAGGAAACTTAACAAATAATAGTTATTGTATTTGACTGTCACAACCTTAGAGACTATTATCTTTGTTGTTGTACGTTGCACAATGAAACTTTGGCTATGAATATTTATATTTTATATATGTACATATATATATATATATTCTTTACTGCCATTTTTCTCTAAAATATTTATGGTTCATATGTTTTATATTTTTCTATGTTTTGCATGTTTATGCAAACATAAATAGTGATTTTAATCCATAAGTTGAGATACAATGAAAAACCAGGACATAAAGTAAATGGGTGAAGAAAGTATGATGTAATAAAATTGTAAAACATGGTGTAAACATGCAAGCAAACAATATCATTAAGTAAACCAGCCACAATGTTCCTATAAGTGGTATAAAAACATGGCTATTTTTTTCACATGTATTAGACACTAATAGGCCATGGCTTCACCAGTTTTAGGCCCTAGCAAGCCATTTTGTTGTCAGTTTTAGGCCTTAGAGGGCCATTGTGTTGCCAATTTTAGGCCTTAGCAACCCATTATGTTGCTAGTTTTAGGCATTGGCAGGTCATTGTGTTGCCAGTTTTAAGCCTTAGTAGGCCACAACCATACCTATCTAGCAAATATGGGATGACCTCAAAAGAGCATATAAGGATAAAATAAGCAATGAAACTTGATACAAGGTTATGAAGGTGAATAAACAACTATTGAAAAAAGAAGGGATAGGATGTTTACTATGAACTTGTTGTTTGATCTTTGATAGATCATAGAATTCTTTTTGCACAATTCTATGGTCACTATATTTATTATTTAACATAAGTTGTAGGCATTTTTTTTGGTCACCCCATGTTGTAAAGTTGGTGTTGCTAGCATCATTGTTATTTTTATTGTTGGCCCAAGTTTGAGTACCAAGAGTTTCTTCTTGAAACTCCACCTTCAAACATTAGTCAATGTTGATATAGTTAATCAATGATATTAATACATTGTCCCCATGAATGACAATTTTGTCACCCTCATATGATAGGTGAATCTCATGATTTATGGGAGATGACATTGCCTGAAGCTTCATTAACCATGGCCTTCCTAGGATTAAGTTGAAACCAAGTGTCTCTTCAACTATTAGAAAGTTGACAAATGTAGAAAACTATTCTCTGTCTATGAATTCCAAGGAGATAGAACCTTGAACTACTACTCATGATTTGTTTAATGACTAGAGTGTAGATGTAGAGGTTTGTTAAATGTTCTTGGTTAAGCCTAGTTTCTCAATAATGGTGTATGGTATCATGTTGGCTACTATCCCATCATACATGATGAACCTTATACTTTCCAACATGTATGGTAATGCAGAGAGGAGTCGATAGCACTTTTCTATTTCATGAGTCAATCTTCATCTCATTGTTAAGAAAGTTAAGCATGGTTTGATGCCCATTTTTCCTAAGTGAAGCTTACTCAATGAGAAAGTTGATTGACTCTTTGTTGATTGGCATGTCTTCCCTCATAGGAATAGAATTCAAAAGTTGAGCTAGTGCATCTCTGTGAGCAAGAGAAGTCATGATCAACTCATATAGGATTAATGATGTGTCCTTTTATTTGAGAGACCATTTGGCTCATTCCATGGTTGCAAGGAAATTCTTTCCCTTGGCGTATGATATTTTAGCCTTGGTGGTTTTAATTTTCTCCATCATTCATAGGATTTTTGGCTCATTTTTTGATGTATGTGTGTTGGGCCCCTTATTCATGGGTGTAGCTAACCTTGGTGTAGGCTTTGATAGGTTAACTTGTTTCAAAGCCTTTTGTTGTTAGCTACCATTAGTGAGCTTAGTTGTTCATTTGGTGATAGGTTGTTTTCATTACCATTATGATGATGATTTCTGCTAATTGCTAAGTTGTTGGCCACTATAGGTTGTCATGGTTTTTCTTGCTGAAGGTGGAGGAACCCTAATAACAAATAATTTCCTAGCCTTAGAATGATTCATAGCTTGCAATCTAGGCTATAAAGTTGATATCACTAAAGGTAAGTGATGAGTTGCAATTTTGTCAACTGTATCGACAAGGCCTCATCTATGTGGCCTTGTCGACTGGGCCTCATCGACGAGGCCTCATCAACACATCGTATCATGCATAACATCGTATCAATGCATCATATCAACACATCGTATGACCACTTCAAGCATAACATGTATTCACTTGGTAATCCTAGTAGTGTTATTACTTGGTACACCCAGTAGCATAGCGCCTGGTCACCTAGCAGTAAATACGTTGGTCCAGGATGTGTACAAAAAGTGGGACTAGATGCTTATGTTAGGACTAGTTAGATACTAGATTATTAGTTAAATTACTTTATCTTCCTTTAAACACCAAACCATAAAAATAAAAAATGATAAAAATCAAATGTCTCAATTATACTTAACCATACTAGTGTATGTCATAAGTGTAATTGGGAAGACAACAATTGACCTTAAGGTAAGATTCACTTCCTAGAAGACTAGTGCACCAGAAACTATAAAGTACATGGAATTCAACCAAATCATGCGTGAATACTTTGTGATTTGAATGGTTGGGCATAGGGGTATATCGTTGCTCATCATTGGCACTATTTTCGGGAACATTGTTTGTTAAAACATGCATATCTAGGATTAGTGAATATTATTTATATTGTTATACGAACTCAAGGTCAACATCACTCTCAATGACATATAAACTACTAAGCACATTGGTAATTTTATTTATTTTGCAAAATGTCTTCTTCTTCCCATAGGCATGAAGATGTAAAACTGTTGGTTCCATAGGTATGTAAAGTGGTATATACTTATCTATATGAGTATGTACTAGACTTCACCTTCATCCTGCATTGGGATGAACAACTGTGATGGCATGATATGGAGGGCAACATCGTCTTGCTCCTCGATTGATCTGTGCCTAGGATGTTGTTTCAAATCCTTAAAAAGTTGGGCATCGCAGATCTTCACAAGGAATATGTTATGAATGGTTATGATACTCGAAACTACTATCCCACTAAAACATAATGCAAATGAGATTGACGTCAAGAGAAGCACCATGAGGCTACAAGGGGGAAACATTTCACTAATTTCTTATTCCTACTAGATTAAGATGAAAATGAGGATCCTCCCTTTGAAGGTTCTTAACATGAATATTCTTCATCCCCTATTATTGGTAATGAGGGTGTGACCCTGAACCTAGAATTCACTATTCATAAACGAGGTTAAGGAAAAAGTGATAGTCAAGGTAGGGACTCGGGCAAACATCATAATAGCAAGAGATCTAAGGATGGTTGTCGTAATGAGCAAAAATGTGGTGGCAGGCACCATGGTGATAGTGGCAGTCCATCTTCCTCTCCATCCTCTTCATCTAATTCTGAACATTCCTCTTCATCTATTAGTTCTCATAGAAGCCACTATCAAAATAATCATGATGAAGGTGATTAATGAGACAACAATGACTATGAAGGCCACTGAGACTAAAGGGGTGGCCAAAACCATCGTTGGCATCATTAACGTAGTGATGATGATGAACCTCTATTGGCAACTCGAACCAAGCTCAATATTGTAGAGGCAGTTAGAATTCCAACCAAGCATATGAAAGACAGCAAGATCAAGTGCTTAGACATGAATAATATCCCAAGATTTGAGGGGGGATACAACTCTAATTCATAGACACATATACAAGCATTCCATGATGCCTATGCCTTATAGAACATAAAAATGAATGAAAAAAATCAAACTCTTCCCTAGCATACTAATCAAGGAAGCTAAAAGCTAGTACTGGTCCTTAGAGCTAGAGTCCATTCACCGATGGAGTACCATGTTAGAGATGTTTAATGACAAATACCAAATGTACTCTAAATTGTTTGATCTAAGAAGGCAAATCCAAGGCTAGAAACATGGAATACATGAACCCTTGGATGTTGCCATGAGTAGATACTATTCACTCTTACACAAATTCCCTAGCCATGGATATTCTCAGGGGAAACAACTTCGCCACATCATAGATGGGCTCAGAGCAAAAACGAGAAGAAATCTTAGGGTGTATGCCCAAGGGAGATTATCTAAAGTGAGAGCTCGTCAAATCCAAAGGATAATTGAGTAGGTAGCAAAATAAAAAGTGGAGTTACAAAAAAGGAAAAGTGTAGAAGAGTATAATAGAAACCCTTCCATCAGGAAATGGGAGGTCTGATTTTGTGATGAGGAGGAGTCACCACTCAATGAAGTGATGAACAAGAAAACCTTGCCCATCCAAAAATCTATTTCTGATATTTTGGCAAAGGTTGATAAATTATGGGACTTTTTAGATGAAAAATTTCAAACTACTATAAAGATCACTAAAGAATCCAAAGATCAAAAGAGTGATCATAACCATAGGAGAAAAAAAGAAACTAAACGTGCCTATTAAAGAGGTAAGGGCAAAGCTGTGGTTGTAGAGGAAGTTGTGAAAACCAACTCTAATAATGAAACTGATTGTGAAATTTGTCAATACAAACATCCAAAGGGTTGTTGCCCTGTGGTGTAACACTTACAAGAGTCTGGAGTGTATGCATTTAATCCTTGACTAGCACATATGTAAGCACCTAGATGATTGCCATTACCTTAAGGTAGTCCATGGTAGTTCCACCAACAACAATAAGCTTACTACCCAAGTGGAGCTCCTTCACAACCTTATGAACAATACCAACAATGGTACCAATGACAATCGTGGGGAATGCCACTACCAAGGGAACAGTACCCTTGTAGGTAACCAGATCCATATAGGGACTATGTTTAGCAACCCATCTCTCCAAGAAGTTTTGCAAGTCATACCACATTTCAACATCACTATTACCCTCCAAAATACCACTAAACACATTCACCATCTACTCAAAGGGAAAGGCCATATCCATATCCATACCACCCTCTGCATCCATCTACACACACACCTCTACCTTAAACTTAGTTACCTTTTGCTCCATCCATGCAAAGTGAGATTCCTTCATAGCCACAACAACGAAATGTGATGAGGGATGTACATTTATAATTGGCTTTCCAGTCGACTGGTTCAAACAATTGATCCAGACAAATATTCTTCTTTTGACCCAGTAGTCCTCTCCAACCCTTAGAACCTAGTACAACTAATTGTCCTACATCTTCAATACCCTCATCCTTTGCATCAAATACTTTTAAGTGCCCTTCAAACAAACTACTACCTCAAATTCACACTATGATGTTAACTTATGCTATTTCTAACTGGATCAAGGTTGCCAATCTTTCCATGAAAGATTTGACCTAGTAAGTCCACTCATTTACCTACAAATCACTAGAAATGAGCCATGTAAGGCTCTTATTGACTCTAGTTTCAGAGTTAATCTCATCTCCAATGACATGTACAAGGCCCAAAATCTACCACCTCTCAAGAAGAGCAACATCCATCTAGAATTGGCAAATCAATCAATTATTATCCCTCTAGGATTAGTAGAGGACATTAGGACCATAGTTTGTGGGTGGTCCTATACTACTAAGTTTTTTGTGATCAAGGTTGAAAACTACAAAAGTGACTTTGCCATAATTATGGGAAGAGCTTAGTTAAGCATAGTCAAAGCACGTATGGGCATAAGGAACCTCTCTTTAGAAATATCTAAAGAAAATGAATTGGGCAAGATAAAGAAGAAGCATATTCCATGCATCGTGTGCAGCAATAACGAGTGCAATTGGGTGCAAAAGATTTGGTTCACCAAAAGTACATACATTAAACCATGTAATTAGTGTGCACAAGAAATCAATATTCAAAGGTGTCTCTATGTAGCAGCCAAAAAATAGGAGGGCATCCAATGGTTGATAGCTAACTCAGATAGTAGCACATTATGCATGGAACCAACTAAGAGCCTAACATTTGCTTATGTTGAAGGAATGGATAAACTTGAACAAGTTCATTCCCAACTCTCTAATGAAGATGATGATACCTATTAGGGAGATTTGGAAATACCTGATAACTTCAAGCAGGAGCTGCTAGAGCTAAAACCTTTACTGGTCCGCATAGAATATGCATTTTTAAACAATGGTAAACTAGTCATAATTAATGCCAAATTTTCTCTTAAACATAAAAAAGATGTTAAAGGTGATTAACAAATGGCCAACAACCTTTTCTTAGTTATATCTTGAGCTGATTGGAATTGATCCAAAGATATGCTAGCATTGTATTTACACTAACCCAGCAATGAAGCCTAGAAGGTAGCTATAGAGGTAGCTCAACCCCAAATTGAAGTAGATCGTTAAGGAGGAAATTGAACAACTCCTCAAGGTAGGGTTCATCTATCCCATCACAGATAGTGAGTGGGTTAGCCCACTAGTAATCATGATAAAGAAAGTTGGCAAATGGTAGGTCTGCATTTAGGCTGTTGAATATGGCAACATTTAAAGATCATTTTCCATTGCCATCTGTGGATCAAGTGTTGGACACCATATTCAAGAATTTTTATTATAGATTCTTGGATGATTATAGTGGCTATAGCCAAATCCAAATTGCATTAGAAGATTAGGCCAAGAAAACATTCATGAGCCCTTGGAATACTTTTTCATATTGTAAGATGCCATTCAGTCTGTGCAATTCCCTTGCAACATTTCAACACTTGGTCCTTAGTATTTTCCAATAGCACATTGGTAATGGTGTGGAAGTCTTCATGGATGACTTTTCCACCTATAGAGCTACATTTGAGCAAGCTTTGAACTGCCTTGAGTAAGTACTAAAGAGATGTGTTAAAACAAGTCTGCAGCTTAATTGGCAAAAGAGCCATCTCATGGTCCAAGAAGGCATTGTACTAGGGCATAGATCACTCATGCAAAGATTATGGTAAACCTAGAAAAGATAAGGATCATCCAAGGAATAACACGCTAGCCAGAGATTGTTAAAGATGTTTGGTCATTCCTTAGATATACTAGCTACTACTGGTGATTCATATAGAATTTCTCTAAGACTACAAAATTGTTGGTAAAGCTTACAAAGAAATATGCACCTTTCATCTAGACCAATGAATGTAAACATGCATTCCAACCATTAAAGAAAAAACTCATAGAAACACCAATCCTATGAGTACTAGACTAGTCTAGACCTTTCCACATCATGACGGATGCATCTAACTATGTCTTGGGAGTAGTGCTCATACAGATGGATGATAAGATACGCCCATATTACATCCATTGCATGAGCCAAAAATTTTTGGGAGCACAATTAAATTACACTACCATGGAAAAATGAACTCATGGTTGTAGTGTATGCTCTTGAAAATTTTAGGCACTATGTGCTTAGCTACAAAGTATTTGTGCACACAGATCATAGTGAAATCTACTTCCTCATGAACAAGCCAACGGTGAGCCCTTGTGTCATACAATGACTTGTGATCTCTCAAGAATTCGATCTCATAATGGTAGATCAGAAAGGGACCAAGAATGTGATCATTGACCACCTTTCTCACTTGAGATGGGATAATAAAGAGGAGGAGAGCCTTCTCTTTAATTAGTTTTTAGATGAAATCCTCTTTACAAGAGTAATAAATAACCAAACACACATAGAAATAATATGGTATAATGGCATCCTCACCTATCTTCTCACTTAGGATATGCCACAAGATCTTGACTTTAGAAAAAAGTAATAGTTTCTTCATGAGGCCAAATACTTTATAGAAACAAATGGACACCTTTACAAGGTGTGCGTCGATGGCCTGATTTGTTGGTGTGTCCCTAACAAAGATCAACTATGCATTCTCTAAGATGCTCATGAAGAGCCTTGTGGTGGCCACTATGCAGGGAGACACAGAACCATAAAAATCTTGAAGGTAGGATATTATTGGCCTACAAGCTTCAGGGATGTCCACCAATTTATCAAATCTTGTGAATGTTATCAACGAGATGGGAGGATGACTCCTTGCGTGGAAGATCCTCAACAGTGGATTCAACCACTAGAACCTTTTGAC
>MNCI01018465.1:0-12747 GCA_015680685.1 Gnetum montanum
ACGTGCCAGAATTGAGTGTCCAGATCCCCCAGAACCTTCCCCAAGATTCCCAGTAGCTCTTGGACACTTGAAAATCAAATTTTGGGCTCCAAATGATGATCTTCCATTCCTATACGCCCAGCGTGTATGCCCCAGCGTAACTGCTACAGTGCTCCGGCGTAAATGCTACAGTGCTCCGACGTAACTGCTACAGTGCTCCAGCGTAAATGTTACAGTGCTCCAGTGTAACTACTACAGTGCTCCGGCGTAAATGCTACAGTGCTCCGACGTAAATGCTACAGTGCTCCGGCGTAAATGCTACAGTGCTCCAGCGTAAATGCTACAGTGCTCCAGCGTAACTGCTACAGTGCTCCAGCGTAATGCTACAGTGCTCCAGCGTAAATGCTACAGTGCTCCGACGTAAATGCTACAGTGCTCCAGCGTAAATGCTACAGTGTTTCAGCGTATACGCCAGTATCCATCAGCGTATACGCCCAGCATATACGCCAGTATCCATCAGCGTATACGCCCAGCGTATACGCCCAACGTATACGCCAGCATCCATCCAAGTTCACATGCCCAGCAAGTCCAACGTATACGCCCAGCGTATACGCTGGCCTGATGTAGCGTATACGCCCAGCGTATACCATGTTTCTAAATGTGCACGCCACGTGTCTCCCAGTCCGATTTTCCCGGTAACCCTTCCCCTATAAATAGCCCAGTTTTCTGCATTTTCTGGGGCGGACAAAATTTCTAACAGAGTAGACCCAGAGCAATTACGCTGCCGGGGCCTTTCGTCCGCCTTGTGTCAAAGCCACAACTGCGTTTGGACCGGTGCACTTTGTAATCAATTCTCAATATGAAACAGTTTACATTTTGCTCAGATTTATTGCAGTTTTCTTCGTTTTTCAGTTTATGTTTACAGGCTCATTTACATTATCATGCTTGTTTACGGTTTACATTTAACGTGCATTGTTTACATATAACCCAACGTGTTGTAGCGGCAAACATTGGGGAAGTCCTTGTTTGATCCGCGTGCGGACCATTCAAGGCACTCTGCCTTCGTCCGTTCCAGCTTGCCCTCAAGTGGAGGCAGGGTCGACTGTGCTTGTCCATAGATCTTTCGGTGCTCGTAACGTTCCAGCCTTGCACCGACGATTTCGGTCGGTACAATGATGGGTGAAATTCCCTAAAAGTACTTCATGCTGCTTCTAATATGTCATTTTTGCCTTTATAGTTTCTTTACTTTTTCTACATTTTTTATTTTTTGTCTCTACTAACTTTCTTTAGCTACTACACATGATCTACATAAAATCTTTAATCCATAAACCTTCTACTCTTCTTGTGATTACTAGTTAAAGGTGTAGTTTATATGCCTTCAAGTTTTAGACTCCATGCTTAATTAAGATCTTCTTATTAGGCACTCATGAGGCTTTTTGAGTTATAGATCCAAGAGTAATAGTGATAATTTTGTCATTACTATTGTTTCTCTTGCTACTTTTACCAACTGATCTAGCTCTAGCTTTATTAAAATGACATGGTTCATTGATAATCAAACTCCTCTAGACTAAACTATATGCACCCAAGCCATGATAGGGAACATCTAGTTAATTAAATGGTACTACACAAAGTTTTTGTTTCACATGAAGCTACTCTTCTTTGGCTATTTCTATTAGAGAAATTTTAAAACTGTGAAGATTTTTGATGTTGTAGTAGATTCAACTTTGATATTTAGATTTTCTTATCTTTAAATTGTTGGCTTACTTCCATACTTTCAAATGTGAGCTTTGTTATTTTTTTCTTTTCAACGTGCATCAACTATTTTCATTCACAAAGGGATATGTTTTTTCTCTATAAATTGTCTACTAAAATTCCTATTTTGACATGCATCTAGGATCAAAGGCACATTGATGAGGGGTAAAATTTCCCAAAAATGCTTAATGCTACTTCTGATATTTATCATTTTTTCCTCATTTGTTATTCATGTTTAATAACTTTCTCTATGTTTTATAGTTTCTTTGCTTTTTCTGCAATTCTTTTTTTTTTTTTTTTTTTTTTTTTTTTTTGTGCTTGCTAACTCTCTTTAGCTACTGCATGTGGTCCATATAAAATTTTTAACTCATAAAGCTTCTTCTCCCTTTGTGCTTATCTACTGAAGATGAAGTTTAGAACCTTTCACTTTTTAGACTTCATGCTTAAATAAGGTCTTCTTGTTGGGCACCCATGATTCTTTTTTGAGTTCTAGATCCAAGACTAGTAGTGATAATTCTATCATTATTGTTGTTCCTTTGGTACTTCTACCAATCAATCAAGCTTTGACTTTGTCAAAATGACATAGTTCATCAATGTTTAAACTCTTCTAGACTAAACTATGTTCTTCCAAGTCATGATAAAGAACATCTAGTTGATTAAATTATGCTATGCAAAGTTTTTTCTTTACATGAAGCTACTTTTCTCTAGGCTATTTCTATTGGAGACATTTTTAAAGGCATGCTAATGAGCGGTGAATTTCCCCTAAAGTGCTTCATGCTACTTCTAATTTCTATCATTTCTTCTTCATTTCTAGTTCATATTTAGCATCTTCTTCCATGATTTGTAGTTTCTTTACTTTTTTGACATTTCATTTGGTCTCTATTAACTCTCTTTAGTTGCTGCATGTGATCCACATAAAATTTTTAACCCATAAAACTTCTTCTCTCTTTGCAATTACTAGCTAAAGATAAAGTTTATAATTTCAGGTTCTAGACTCCATGCTTGATTAAAATCTTCCTGTTGAGCACCCATAAGTTTGTTTAAATTCTATATCCAAGAGCCACAGTGATAATTTTTTCATTACTACTTTTTCTCCTACTACTTCTACTAGCTAATCTAGTGCTAGGTTTGTTAGAACAACATAGTTCATTAATGTTTAGATGCTTCTAGACTAAATTGTGTGTGCCCAAGTCATAATAGAGAACATCTAGTTGATCGAATGGTGAAAAAAAAAGTTTCTACTTCACATGAAGTTGCTCTTCTTCAAGCTATTTTTGTTGAAGAAATTTTTAAAATTTGGAGGTTCTTGAAATTGCAATAGATTCAGTTTTGATGTTTAGGCTTTTTGATCTTCAAACTATTGGCTCACCCTCACACATGCAAATGTGAAGGTTTCCAATTTTTTTCAAACATGCCCTTATTTTCTTTTAAAAAGGATAATTTTTTTCTATAAATTATTTGCTACCATCCTTATTTTTTGCATGCATTCATCATCAACAACATGCTAATTAGAGGTGAAATTCTCTAAAAGCACATTATGTTGCTTTTATTTTTGCCCCATTTGTAGTTTATGTTTAGCATCTTCTTCCATGTTTGATAATTTCTTTTCATTTTCTACATTTGGTATATGCCAACTATCTTTAGTTACTACATGTGACTGACATAAAATTTTTAACCCATAAAAATTTATAAACCATGAACTTTTACAACTTTCTAAACCATAAACTCTTACACTTCAACAACAAGATCCATGTTTAGCAAATATCATTCCCAAACCTATTGTTTATTGGAAAAAGCCTTCTAAACTATGGAGATTTCTAATGCATAATAAATTCAACTTTGATCATTAGACTAATGTACTACCCTTATATATCTAAACATGTGAGTGTTAAGTTTTTTTTAAAACTCGAAACTTGTGCCAACTCACTATTTTTTTAAAACTTCAAACATGTGCTAGCTTGCTATTTTTTTATTTTTTTTCAAAACTCCAAACATGTGTCAACTTGCTATTTTTTTCAAAACTCCAAACATGTGTCAACTTGCCATTTTTTTCAAAACTACAAACATGTATGGACACACTATTTTTTTCAACAATCTAAACATGTGTCAACTCACTATTTTTTCTTCAAAACTCCAAACATGTACCAACTCACTATTTTGTTTTAAAACTCCAAACCTAAACCAACTTATTTTTTTAAAACTCTAAACATGTGTCAACTCACTTTTTTTTCAAAACTTCAAACATGTTTTAACTTGTTTTTTCTTTTTTTACAAAGGGTTTCTTTCTTCTAATTAATACTCTACTTTCATCCTTGTTTTGGTACACATACAACATTCTTTCAAAGCATGCTAGAGAGGTATGAAATTCCTTGAAAGAACTTCATGCTCTAATTTTTTTCATTTCTACAATTTAGTTTAGCAGGGTTTTCTTTATAGTCTATTTTCCTTGATTTTTCTACAAGTTTCTTTCCCTTCTAGCTAACTCACTTTAGCTACTACATGTGAGCTACTAAAAATTTTTAACTCTAGAAAACATTTTTCTCTTTATGCTTTCTAACTTAAAGATGGATTCTATGAATGTTTAATAACTATAATTTGTGCTTGACAGAGCTTTGCTTCAATTTTTTGAAGAGAAACAATAAGTTTCAATGAGATAAAAATTTAAAAATAGCAGTGATACTCTTCCGATTATTGTTGCTTTCCCTTCCACTTCTAGCAGCCAACCTACTACTGGTAGTAAAACTACTACTTCTAGCAACTAATCTAGATCTTGCAATACCACTGCAAAATATTTCTTTGTTATCTAATCCCTTTTTGATCTACTATATATGCTCAAGATCAAAATGGAGAACAACAAAAGATATATATAACAAATCCTTAAGTAGATTGCTTACTACGATCATCTAGTTAAACAAAAGAATGTTGAAGTGTCGTAGCTTTAGAACTAGGATTCTAGCCATGAATCTAATCTTGCTATCGCCAAGACTACCATTGCCTCTTCCAATCTTCCTTTCATTCCAGCAAGCATAGTTGAGCTTATTTCCTACTTCACCAAGGACTTTAGAAATAAGCTCCATCAACTAGATCATGCTATTTGATTATGAGAGAAGCTTTCCTCCTTTACAGCTAAAGGATTCCTCATCAACAATCTTTGAAGCAATCATCCCAACCTCAAAGTCAAGCATAAAGATGCAAATTCTATGATGCAAGTAAAGTTTATTGAAGCTCAATCAAAGTACAACATGAATCAGGAAAGGTTTTACCTCAAAGCTACTACATCTATCACTGCCAATTTCAAAGCTCAACTTACTTTGTTATGCAATCAATGTGTTGATAAACTTAATAAAGTAATACTTAAGCTTGATCAAGTATCTTCAATTAACATTCCTAGTATGCAACTAGTTTGTGCTAAGAAGATTGATGATGAAGTCAAGAATTATTGGAATGAGTGTAGTAGATAAGATGAGGAAGATTGAAAGCTTTGTGGTTAAAATTGAGAAATACTTGTGACATTGTAAAATCATGTGATGTCATGTGAAATGTACTATCAAATAACTGAGAAATTGAGAAATTGAACTATAAAAATTAAGTCATTGAAAAATTGAATGTGAAAATTTAAAACTATAATAAAACTTAAAAAATATAACTGTTAACTTCCTCCATTATTTTAGAAAAAACATTACAATAGGCTCTTAGCACAATAAGGAAGCTCTTCTAACTACTTCCATAAGGAAAAACAAACTCAACCAAGAGTTAAAGTCAACATGACTAAGTTAAACTCATCATAACAAACCAGTAACTACTAGAAAAAATTTATTTTAAAAAAAACCTTACATGACAAAAGAACTTTTTAATAATTAAAGAAAAATTACTAACCCAAATAAATTTTTTTTAAAATGTATTCAAAGTAGAAGAAAAAACTTTCTACACTACATAATACTCCATAAGAATAAGGTGCTCTAGTTTCAACTCAAAAAACAAACCCACGTTCAAGCTAATTATTCAAAATATTGCAAAAAATGTAGTCAATAAAATTAATGTTGAACTTACTCTTGATAAGCTCATTGATTGCAATTTTAATAGTAAAAAAAAATTTTTGTCAAAGATGTAGTGAATGTTCTCAAGTAGCTTGCTGTTGTTATTACTTACACTTCCATGAATCTCAATCATACGAATGTTGGTAATACTCCAATCCCTCATGCTAAAGGTAATCTTGCTTCCAACAATGAACAACCTATAAATAGACATCATCCATAATGAGGTAGAAATTAGTCTTGAAATGGGTTTTTTCAATTGAAGATAGATCCATCCATCTCTCCTACTAAAACACCACCAAATTTGGGCTACAACATCTCAATTGCAAATTTGCCTAAGCGTCAGCATGAGGCCACATTCTGCAAATTTTTCTGGGTGCTAAGACTATGCTCTCCACTGCCCCAAAGTGTAGTCAGCCCAATGGAGAGCATAGTCATCTCAAAAACTAATTTTTTGGTAATTTTGTCTAAGTTTCATCATGAAGCAAGAAGCTACAAATTTTTCTAAGTGTTGGAACTATGCTCTCCTCTACCCTAGAGCATAGTCAACTTAGTAGAGAGTGTAGCCAACACAAAGGCTAGTTTGCAAATTTTCTAAGTGTCAAGCCAGCCACTGTAGATTTTTCTAAGTGCTGATACTATGCTCTCCATTTCCCCAAAGTGTAGTCAAGTGTAGTCAGCATGAAGGCACCATTTTTGTAGAATTTTTCTGAGTGTTGAAACTACTTTCTCCACTACCCTAGAGTGTAGTCAAGTGTAGTCAACTAGAAGCCAGTTTCTACAAGTTTTTTCTAAGTGTTGAGACTACACTCAACCCTAGTTGAGAGCGTAGTCATCCTCCTATGGAGAGCATAGTCAACATAAAGCCATATTTTTTGCAAAATTTTCTAAGTGTTGGACTACACTCTCCCCCAGTCCAAAGCATAGTCAAATGTAGTCAGCCAAAATAGCCTTCAAATACCTCTACAATGCAGCATTGGCATTCATCTTAGCTCCAAATCACCTCCAACCAGCATAGTTAGCAAAATGCATCTTTGCTATACTTCCTTTTTGTCCCCAAATTGTAACTATGCTAGACCCCACTTAAGACAGTGGAGAGCATAGTCCCAGAGTGTAGTCTCCAAAGTTGCATTTTTTTAAGTACATTGCAATCTTTTCGGCACATGAACATGTAGTTGGTAGTGTATTCAATAGTCTCATAGTGTTGTAGAGTCTAGCAAACCATAGTAGAGCACAACACCGCTAGCCTTAGTGGAGAGCATCGTTGGATGACAGCGTAGTTCCAATTATCCCATTGACATGTGGTAGCCTCTCTGTATTTCATGCTAAACCTAGTCCTATAAATAGCCCCACCCTCAACATTTTAAGGGTTGGCAAATTTCAAACTCATTTGGCATTTTGGCAAGTCAAGGAATTTGCAAATTTTTTTGTTAGCATTTGGCAAGGTTACACACCACCGTAACTCACCACAAGACACCACAAACCACCATAGTCCACTACACACTACAGTAGCCAAATCAATAGGCACAAACACTACAATAGAACATCAATATTCATGGCCAGACACCCCCAATACTATGACTACACTATCCACTATGCCTGTTGTACATCATGTACCTTCTTGCCCCTTCTAAAGTTAAGTACACTCAACCCATTTGGGGTGGTTTTCTGTTCTCTCTCACTCTATTTTTATGAATTTTCAACATTTTACTTGCATTTTTGGTTGTCTTCACAGATACCCACATGCTGACATCTTTGTTTTTCAACAAAAACCTTTGACTGTGCTCACCCCCACTGACACCGTTGACACTGCAAACACCACTCGATACTTAGCATCATTTGGGCATTTGCATTTTGTAATTCCTTGTTTGATCGACAAGATCATTAATGGCACCCTGCCTCTACCTCCAATAGGCCCTCACACAAACTCAGGATCAAGTTGTGCATCCATGGATCCCTCGATGTTCCAGCCATCGAAATTTTCATTCACTATAATTTTCTGGCACTAGAAGGAGGGCCAAACCATTTTCCTCTTTCAGACTTCTTCCATGGTTGTATCATGTGCACTCTACGTCACCATTGCTAACTTTGGTCTAGCATAGATCCAACAGCCCTGTGGACCTACTACACATGTGACAGTAGCTAGATCTTAGGCTAGTGCAAACATTGTCTAATAACTGGTTGGTGTAGACTAGACCCCATCATTAGTTCCCCTGGAACCCCACGTAGCAACCTCAAAGCATCCATTCCTACACTTAGCTAAATTCTAGGCTCTCAGTAGAGAGCGTAGTTAGCTCTTAGTGTAGAGAGCATAGTTAGCTCTTAGTGTAGAGAGCGTAGTCTCTAGAATTAGCCATTTTTTATAGTCTTCAAACTTAGCTATTTTTTTTTGTAGTTTTCAGACTTAGCCATTTTCTGCAACCAACAGGATTAGCCACTTTTCTGTAACTTTTAACCCACACACATGAATTTTGAACAACCTTCAACATTGGTTTTGAGCACACTTGTTGTCTTTCCAATCTAACAAGAAAATAGGATTAACCACCTTGCCAATCCTACCATGGTAGAACCAAGGCAATCCCTTAGATTATGTGGCCAAGACCCTGGGTATACTTCACTGAATGATGAATAGTACAACTTCATCTTCACAAAGATCCAAACAAGCCTATTCATAGATTGGTTAGACATGGAAGTGAAGCAAGGGTATGAGCTTGTCCACCAAAATGGATGGGAGTATATCCCCTCCCCCGTTGACTTCATCTCACTTACCGAACCTTACTGCTAGATACTTGCCTAACTGGTTCGAACAAGTGAGTGTGAAGTAGGGACAGATTATGAGGAACCCTTGCAAGAAGAGCAAAATGAGTTCAAAGCTCATTCTTAGCATGAGAACTCCTTCCACACTATCTTCTAGTGGACACCCTAAGCTTGGCCCTCCTAAAGTCCCATCCACTTTTCTTGTTGGAGACAGTCATAGCCCCAACATCACCTTTTAGGTCAATGCCTATGGTGGCAACACACCAAACGCAGCCTACACACCAAGATGCACTTTTTCCTATTAACCTACCCTTCATGGCATTCTCAAAACTTGTCTAGCCATTCGTACTAGTAGCAATTATGCCTACTTAGCCTTACATCCATACCATGCATGTCTCCTAGCCCTAAACAACTCAAGCACATTGCATCTTGCCTATTTCATCAACACCCTTGGTAGTGGTTCAACCCATACATGTGTGGCTTACTCCAGTCACTAGGCCTATAGCATAGCCAACACAACAAGCACCTCATGTGGTCCCACAACTTAAAACCAAATCATGGATCACACAATTAGCACAATGGGTAGCACAACTAGTACAGCCCACTATAGCATCCCAAAGCTTGGATCAGGCATTCCAACTAATCCAAACCTTAATAGAGGAGGTGAAGTGGCTCAAGGCTACCTCTTCTAAAATAGTTTAAGTAGTGAACTTCTACTAGGACAACCCCATAAGTCCTACTATCCCATCGTTGACTCTGCCAACTAGGATCCCGCTACCCTACTTCACCAAGTATAACAGCGAAGAAGACCCCAATGCACACCTAGTAACATTTAGGTCTCAATGCTTACTATTTCAAGCATGGCTAGACATCATCATATGCATATTTTCCATGTCACTCATTGGCAAGGCACTAGATTGGTATTGTGCATTGCCCCGTAGCTCTATCTCCTCTTTGGAGGATCTTCTGAGCCAGTTTGTGACACACTTCAAGTACAACATGAAGCTCAAAACCACCCTAGACCAACTCATGTAGATCAAGCAAGGCCATCTAGAGCCTATGCAAAAGTTTATCCAATGCTGGAGTGCCTCATTGAATGAAATTCAAGAGCCAATAGTTGAGATGCACCTCCTAGCCATCTTCAAGGATGCAATTATTGACTTCATCAAGTCAAAGTTGTACTACTTGGCCTCATAGTCTCTGAGTCAAGCCTTTGCGCAAACAAAGAGCATACAAGATGTAGTTGAAGCCAGTAAAGACCTAGCCTATGTGGCCTATAGAAACCAACATGCAAGAAAGCAGAATGTAACAATGGCAACGATATCCACAAAAGCTAAAGTAACCAATTGGGGACTGATGGCTAGGGAGCCCAAAGCCCTAGCTTACAAAGCTATCAACTCTAGTATCCAAGCAATCATCATACCCACATCTACAGTGGCCATAGTGCAAGCCACTCCATGACCTAACTTTGAGCACAAGGATTACTCAAAGTATACCCCATTGCCACTAAGACCCTCAGAGCTGCTAAATCAACTGTTGAAAGCTAGGTAGATCCAACATAAGAAAATGTCTAAGGATGCTCGAAAAAGCATTATAGGTACTACAAGCTACTAAGGAATCCTACCTCAGTAGCACTAAATGAGCCACTGATCCCACTGCACTTTAGGCTAGACCAATTCTATCATTACC
Organism: Gnetum montanum; assembly: GCA_015680685.1. Taxonomy (NCBI): domain Eukaryota; kingdom Viridiplantae; phylum Streptophyta; class Gnetopsida; order Gnetales; family Gnetaceae; genus Gnetum; species Gnetum montanum. The sequence goes on from MNCI01018465.1 coordinate 10,212, forward strand.
ACTAGTTTTCAAATCATAGCACAGAATTCTATCAAGCTTTACAAGATGATCTACAAAGGATTATAGATAGGGATGAACTAGTACTTGACATAGCAAACCCAGTTAGGCCCCAAAGCCAAGATGGTACTAGCTACATTATAAACACCATTAGCATGGGTGGCAAGTTAGAATCGATGTAGCAACCTTTTGTGATCTAAGTACCTTCCAATAGTGTAAGGGTTTCCTTGACCTCCACGAGTTCAAGGCCCTCCTTCATTGTTAAATTTCTAACTTAGGCACCCACAACACCCTTCATGATTAGGATCCCACAGCATGTTGCAATAATGACTACTCAATTGTTGTTTGTCATTAGAATGTTACAATGTGCTAATCCCTCACCTACCCAAAGCCCAATAGTGGGCAACACATTATCCCCTTCTCGTCCAAGGGCCAACCTACTAGCAGCATGGGTAGATCCTCTAGATGGTAATGCAAGAGGCCCAATGAATGCCTCATAGATGAAATGGCTAAGCAACAACAAGAGCAAAATGCTCTTGGTCTGCCAAAGTTGGTACCCCTATTTTTAGTCCCCATGCCCAAAATGACTAAAAAGGCCACAACCAGCAAACCATAACCGAGCATTAAGGCCCTCAAATAGGCCAAGAAAACCAAGCCCAAGTCCCCTTTTCAAGAGATCCATTTCTTAGGCTACATAGAGGAGGTCAAGGCATGCACTAGCCCAGGTTAAGCAAGTGCTAAAGTAGAAAACACAACATTGAGCTTATATGACTTGGTCATAACCTCATCTACTCACTGGGAAGCTCTGGCATAGATGTTGGCCTCCATTCTTGTTACGGAGGACATCCCTACAAATGAGAATGCCATCCATGCAGTGATGTTTCCCCCAACACCACAAGAATCAGGTTCAACATCCTTAGTGTTTCATGACAAGGTAATCAAGGTCAACCCTAAGCAAGGGGAGGTTTTCATAGCTCCAATGTTTATTATCATACACATTGGGCAATGCAAGATCTACAGAGTGCACGTTGATGATGGTGTGGCAACAAACATAATATCGTACTTTGTCATCGACAAGCTAGGCTTCACAAACCAAATCAGGCCAATGAAAACCACATGCCTAAAATCCTTCAATGGATCAAGTGTTACTATCAGGGGCATGGTAATCATATCCTTCATGGTAGGGGAGAAATTCCCCACCACTACCAAATTTACTATCATAGAGGAAATGCCTAGTTTTAACCTAATATTGGACAGGCCTTGGCTAGCCCAATTACGAGCCATCTCCTTTCCAATTTACCAGGAGATCCACCTTCTATATAGAGGTGATGAAGTTGTCATCCACAATGATAACACCATCCCTTTGGCCATCAATAACATTGTAATGGAGCAAGGGTTGACAATGCAATGCATGAGGTTGACACACCCAAAAAAAGCAATGGAAGCCAACAACCTCATGGAGGATGGTTTGTGGGTAGAATCACCTTCTAATCCATACTAGATTAGGAAGAAAGTGTGTGACCAAGGTACCCCCTTAGCGCAAAACACACTAGGTGCCTACCTACCCTTTACTACTACACACCATGCATTTTTTACTTTCGCTTGCATTGCATTTGTTTATGCATTTACATTTAGCCTACTTGCTTAGATTATGCATTGTTTTTCTTTGTTTACACATTTATCCACTTAGCTTATGCATTCACTCGTTTAGTGCACCCTTTAGCAATTATTAGAGTAACACAAAAAAAACCATCAAATGCATAAAAATCATAAAAGCTAAAATTACAAAAGTAAGAGGTAGCAATAGGTGACCACCATGGCCTTAAACTAGCAACATACAACCTGCCATGGTGCTAAACTAGCAATGAAATGGCCCAAAATGGCCTTAAACTAGCAATATGCACAACCTTCCATGGCCTTAAACTAGCAACATGGGGCCCATAATGGTCTTAAACTACCGTTGGGGCCTAGAATGGCCCTAAACTAGTAACCTCAACCCACTATAGCCTTAAACTAGCAACACATAGTCTACTAAGACCTAAAACTGGCATGCACATGGCTTACTGAGGCCTAAAACTAGCACAAACATGGTTACCTTCCTTAAGATCTCTCATGCATACTTAGGAAAATTTCATCACATTGCTTTCTCTTCATTTGTGCATATTAACTTCATTAAATAGATTCCACTTAATGTTTTTTCTAGTTGATTTTGTAGGATTTTGCAAGAACATAACATGGCTATGAGCATGCCTAGCATGCAATGTCACACATTGATCCAACAAGGTAAGCAGTTTGTCTGCAACAACGTTAAACTAGCACAACAACTTGTTTGCTATGACATTAAACTAGCATAGCATGTTCACTATGATGTTAAACTAGTGTGTAGTAGTCCACTAGGACTATAAACCAGCACACCATGGTCTACTAGGAGTTTAAAGTAGAAAAGCCATATTCTACCAAGATCTTAAAGCATAATTCTATAAGAAAGTGAGCAAGTATAACTCTAACTCCGCCTCCCACCCCCCCCCCCCCACCCCCC